>JAXCGZ010005718.1:0-55000 GCA_037179515.1 Halocaridina rubra | reverse complement strand
TATATATATATATATATATATATATATATATATATATATATATATTATATATATATATATATATATATATATATATATATATATATATATATATATATATATATATATATATATATATATATGGGGGGTAATTACCTAATTGTGCTAATGGGAAAGAGCCCCATGGTCGTAACTTCCCGACTCCTGGTCGGTTCCATTTTTTTTTTAGTGATACTTATCATACTTGTTCTTAAAACTATGGACTGAGTTAGCATTAACTACCTCCTCGCTTGGCGAATTCCAATCATCAACTACTCTTACACTAACAAAGAAAAGTACCTCCTTACATCCTGCAAAGAAATTTTCTTACGAAGCTTCAAACTATAACCTCTAGTTCTAGTGCAAGCCATATCAAAATATAGAAAGCTATCCACTGTGTGTGTGATTACCTAATTGTGATTACCTAATTGTGTTTACGGGAAAGAGCCCAAAGCTCGTATCTTCCCGTCTCCTGATCGCTTCCATTTTATACTTAGTGATACTTATCATACCTGTCCTTAAAAGTATGGATTGAGATAGCATTAACTACCTCCTCGCTTAGCCAATTCCAATTATCAACTACTCTTACACTGAAAAAGTATTTCCTTACAGCCTGCAAAGAAGTTTTCTTACGAAGCTTCAAACTATGACCTCTAGTTCTAGAGCCAGCCATATCAAAATATCGATCCCTATCCACTCTATCATAACCATGAAGGAATTTAAAGACTGTCACCATATCCCCCCTCACTCTTCTAGCTTCGAGTGATGGTAAGTCTAATTCCCTCAGCCTCTCATCATAACTGAGATTGCGTATTTCTGGCACCAGTTTCGTGGCATGTCTTTGAACTTTTTCAAGCTTAGCTATGTGCTTTTTCAAGTGCGGATTCCAAAAGGGGGCTGCATATTCGAGTTTTGGCCTCACATAGGTTACATAAATATTTCTGAACATTTCCTTGTCCATGTGCCTGAAGGCTACCCTTACATTTGATAAGAATGCATATGCTGCCCTTACTATGCCATTTATATGTATTTCTGGAGACAAATCTGCCAGTATGTTTACTCCTAGATCTCTCTCATTTTCTGTCTCTTGAAGTTGTACTCCAGCCACCGAGTAGTCAAGCTTGGGCCTTCTTGCACTTGTACCCATTCTCATTACCTTACATTTTGAAGTATTGAATATCATTAGCCACTTTTCTGACCACTCATGCAGGTTATTTAGATCCTCCTGAAGTTCTCTACCATTGTTCTCGTTTTTTACTTTCTTCACAATATTTGCATCATCTGCAAACATATTCATGAATGAATTTACAGACTCTGGTAGGTCATTTACATATACAAGGAACAAAAGTGGCCCTAAAACTGAACCCTGTGGAACTCCACTACTAACTCTTCTCCATTCAGACACTGAGTGTCTTACTCTAACCCTCTGTTCCCTTCCTTCTAAGTAAGTTTTTATCCATTCCAAAACATTTCCTCCTATTCTAGCCATTGATTGCAGCTTCCTAATAAGTCTCCCATGTGGAACAGTGTCAAACGCTTTCTGGAAGTCTAGGAATATGCAATCTGCCAAGCCCTCTCTTTCCTGTAAGATTTGGCTTACCTCATCATAAAATTCTAATAAGTTTGTTACTGTTGATCTACCTTCTCTGAAGCCATGTTGCCTCACTGACAAAAAGTCGAAGGATTCCAAGTGAAGAGAGATATGTTTCCTTAGTAGTGTGTGTGTGTGTGTGTGTGTGTGTGTGTGATGTGTGTGATGTGTGATGTGTGTGAGAGAGAGTGAGAGGAGAGAGAGAGAGAGAGAGAGAGAGAGAGAGAGAGAGAGAGAGAGAGAGAGAGAGAGAGAGAGAGAGACCTTCTGTATAATTAAAGTACATCATGAACATTAACAGTGAAAGTTTTATATTCTTACTTACACAAACATAGTTACATACATACATACATGCATATATACATCATACATGATTGCTTTGAGAATGATCTTTTTGACTCACTATTTCAACAACATACATGCAAATAGGAATAATTTAAATGTCCATACAGAGCAACTCTGGTGAGGGTCTCTGGAAGCAGTCAGCACGTATTCTCACACGAAAACGGATAAGAACTAGATTTGGGCAGTTGGATGCGTTATAGATGACAGAGATGTGAATTATTATTATTATTATTATTATTATTATTATTATTATATTATTATTGTTGTTGTTTTTGTTGTTGTTTTCTTCTTCTTCTTCTTCTTCTTCTTCCCCCATTATTATTATTATTATTATTATTATTATTATTATTATTTCTGATAGTAATATAGAACAAATTACACATCTGTATTCCTTGTATGTCGTACGATGTCACTAAGAGCGGAATACCCTTCCCCCTACGGTATAACGGTAGGGGGAAGGGTGTGAGTGCCTTTTTGACACAAACTTGCTGCATTTAAGCAAAAAATTTCATACTGGGGAGGAAGTTTATCCGCGGACTCACACAATGTTAAACGGAATTGTGCACAGAAAAAGGTCCTATCACTCTTTCCCTATAATCTGGAATCCTTCTCTCTCCTATCCATACACATACGAAGAACCTCCCCACTACCTATGTTACCAATCCAGAATCAAGCGGTTTATTATAATGGTGGCGCCCGGTAGCCCCTCAGAAAGGGGCAGAGGATTCTTCCATTGTGAAGTGGCGTTCGCCAGTCTGCCGATGTGGGTGTTAGTGTAAAGACCTGTTGAGTTGTGGTGGCTCCGGGAGCGGCAGATTCCCTTTTCCTTATTGTTGAAAGAAGAGGATAACATTGTGATTGTTATCCTACATTAAGTCCACTTAACGATGTCTAATAACGACGTGAGTATTAATGAGAATTATTTGCTTTTATGGAAACTTTTTGCGTTGATATCACTTTTTTTTTCAGGTTGTTGATATGCCTCTTATTCACCACGAAGCTTTTTACAGCGTCGTAGATTATAACGTTCCCAGACTTTGGGTCTTATTTACTAGTTTATATCTTATGAACAATAACTTGCGTTTCTGTTAACCCTTTTCTTTCTTTCTTTCTGTCTGTCTTTGTCTCTACGCGATGTTACGCCATAAGTCTCGTATACTGGAGCAAAAGAGAAAGTTTAACAAGGTTGACATTTACTAAGCGTCGTAAGACTTGTCTTAAATAAGAATTGGATTCAGAATCGTCCTGAAGTCAAAATAGATTCAGTACCTTCCTGAAGCCAGAATGGAGTTAAACACATGAATATATGAGTATGTATTAGTAAATGGCCATTTAAATACACATTGTAAAAAGAGGTAGATTTATTGTAGCAATATGCAAAGATTTATCACGAATAGAGATTAATAAATGCGTTCTTGTTTTTCAATATGAACATGACATCCAAGACAAGTATTAATGTCAACACATCTTGTTATATAACGCCGTAAGTTTTTTAGTTTGTCGCTTTAGTGAATATTAACCTAGTGATTTAATAAGGCAAAAAGATTCATAAATAAATGTTAACGCACTTTTAAGCCTATCTCTCTGGTTGCTGAATAAAAGCAGTCTTTGTAAGCTAACACCATTCTCATCCATCTTTTTTTTTTCTTTTTTTTTTCCTTTTAGTTTTTTTGGGATTGTATAACCTCTTTTTTATAGATTCGTTTTTTTATATATATTATTTAATATGAACATTAAACTTTCTTTCTGGATAGTACGTGAGCCCATTACTTTTCAACAGTACCTTCTCTTCGGCAGTGGTTGGTTGGCAGTGAGGCTTTAGAACATTCTTGCAATCAGGTGTGTTCAATATTTTTAGAAACGAGAGAGTAGCGAAAACAAAAAGAATTGTTTTAAGTTGTTTTCAAGCCGAATACCGAGACGCCGTATTCAAGTTTTACAGATGTGAATAATGTTGTCCTTCCACAGTATATCAAGTTTGCCATCTTTAGGAAAATTATTATTATTATTATTATTATTATTATTATTATTATTATTATTATTATTAGTCGGGAAAGCTTCAAATGCATAAATATCGAAAATCATCTAATCCTCGATTCCTATCGAGAGAGAGAGAGAGAGAGAGAGAGAGAGAGAGAGAGAGAGAGAGAGAGAGAGAGAGAGAGAGAGAGAGAGAGAGAGAGTGAGTCTTACCGGTAAAGAATGAAGTCTGCAGTATTCTCAAACAACTTTTTGTCGTCCAAGACAACACCCCAGCTTGTAAAAGCCGGGAGTCTAGAACTTTTGCCCGGCAACCCTCAACGCTCTGACTTTCTAAACCTCTGATATTCTTTCCACGATGTTTTTCATTATGCGTGGCACAACACGCCTTTACATGACTCCCATATACAGTATGACTTGACTATATATCAAACACATACTCTGAGGCGTCAGGTCGAGGGTTCGATCTCCGTCACGGTCTGAGGTTAGCAAGGGCATGCACTCAGGGTAACGATTATATCTGCCAAAACAAATTCTTCTCAAGAAGGCAACCGTCCTAGCCCTTGGTAGAAAAGGGAGTCCGTGACGTAAAACTGGAACATATAGTACAGAGGCCCAGATTACAGATGGAGAGATAAGAGTTTGTTTCCAAAGACATTTCGTTTCAGACATCCCTTAGTTCTATGAATAAACATTGACATTTTAACCAAGGACTAAATATTGATGGTGTGACGTTCTTGAACTTCTTTTCAGTAGTTGTATTGCCACTTCTATACACATGAACATAAAATGAAAGCTGGAGAATTCAAAGCCTTCCACCGATTAACATAGACTTTTATATGTATTTCTATTGGTATTAATTAGATATACTTTTCTGCATATTGTAGATGTCTAGTTCATGAAGAGAACCAGATGAACAAAACTACAGATAATCTAACTTAACAGATACACTAATTATCTATCTTGACCTGGTCATTTCATGCGAGATTTAGTTGATATATGATAATAAAAGGTTGCCCATGGTACCAGTCGCCCGTTATGATACTACAACTGAAGGTCTTTTGGACTTAATTTGGACTGGCCAGGACAGCTCGATATTAAGTTCTGCCTTGGTTACGGTTCTTTTCCTATGCCTACATCTAAACCAAATTGTCTTGAGTGTTCTTGACACATCTCTTACTACCCTTCACGTCTGACAAGTCACAACACTTCCCATCTCTGTGTCTCTGCTTTTTCATATAGATTTTTTTTTTTGTGACCGGGATCGATGAGGGCAATTTCTTTGCCTGTCCCCCCGACCGGGACTCGAACCTAGGACTTATAATTACTAAGTTAAGGCGCTACCAACTACACACCACAGAAGGTTAAAAGGAATCCAACCTTATAGCTTATATCTGCTATACTTAGGAATGAACGCATTCTATCTGAATGCCACTATGTTCATCTTACAGATTCCCCAACCTCACTCATGGCTTCATTTTCGCATTTAATTCAATTTCCAATCTCATTCCGGCCATAAAATAACCACATAAGCACATTACATATGTGAAAACATGAATCATTATATACCCCGACCGGGACTCGAACCTAGGATTTGTAATTACTAAGTCAAGGTGCTACCAACTACACACCACAGAAGGTTAAAAGGAATCCAACCTTATAGCTTATATCTGCTATACTTAGGAATGAACGCGTTCTATCTGAATGCCACTATGTTCATATTACAGATTCCCCAACCTCACTCGTGGCTACATTTTCGCATTTAATTCAATTCCCGATATCATTCGGGCCATACAGTAACCAAATAAGCACATTACATATGTGAAACCATGAATCATTATTTACCCCGACCGGGACTCGAACCTAGGACTTATAATTACTAAGTCAAGGCGCTACCAACTACGCACCACAGAAGGTTAAAAGGAATCCAACCTTATGGCTTATATCTGCTATACTTAGGAATGAACGCATTCTATTTGAATGCCACTATGTTCATATTACAGATTCCCCAACCTCACTCGTGGCTTCATTTTCCCATTTAATTCAATTCCCAATCTCATTCGGGCCATACAATAACCACATTACATTACATATGTTCGAGTCCCGGTCTGGGTAAATAATGATTCATGTTTTCACATATGTAATGTGCTTATTTGGTTATTGTATGGCCCGAATGAGATTGGGAATTGAATTAAATGTGAAAATGAAGCCACGAGTAAGGTTGGGGAATCTGTAATATGAACATAGTGGCATTCAGATAGAATGCGTTCATTCCAAAGTATAGCAGATATAAGCTATAAGGTTGGATTCCTTTTCACCTTCTGTGGTGTGTAGATGGTAGCACCTTGACTTAGTAATTATAAATCCTAGGTTCGAGTCCCAGTCGGGGTAAATAATGATTCATGTTTTCACATATGTAATGTGCTTATTTGGTTATTGTATGGCCCAAATGAGATTGGGAATTGAATTAAATGCGAAAATGAAGCCACGAGTGAAGTTGGGGAATCTGTAATATGAACATAGTGGCATTCAGATAGAATGCGCCCATTCCTAAGTATAGCAGATATAAGCTATAAGGTTGGATTCCTTTTAACCTTCTGTGGTGTGTAGTTGGTAGCGCCTTGACTTAGTAATTATAAGTCCTAGGTTCGAGTCCCAGTCGGGGTAAATAATGATTCATGTTTTCACATATGTAATGTGTTTATTTGGTTAATATATATATATATATATATATATATATATATATATATATATATATATATATATATATATATATATATATATATGTCTCTCTCTCTGTATATATATATATATATATATATATATATATATATATATATATATATATATATATATATATATATATATATATATATATATATGTCTGTGTGTGTGTGTTTGGTGCTTACTGATCCTATAAAGATTTTTTTTTTTGCGAAGCTTCAAAATATCGATCCCTGTCCACTCTGTCAATCCATGAAGGAATTTAAAAACCGTCAATATATCCCCCTTCATTCTTCTATCTTCGGGTATATATATATATATATATATATATATATATATATATATATATATATATATATATATATATATATATATATATATATTGAATGATATTAAACATATATTTCATATGTGTAGTTTTTTTAAATTTATTTTATTCATTATTTTTTACTAAGTAAGTGATTAGTGTATCATCTAGATAGGAGACTGATTAATAAAGAAAACCAAAACATTTTACAATCTGCAATGCATCATTCAGGGTGTCACATGACACCATGATATTTTTGCCATTTCCCTGAATGATGCAATAAAAATTGCGAAAGGTTAAAATTGCCATTCTCTCCTGTACCTGTAGCGTCCTGACGATGCATGCAGGATTGCGAAGGACCTTGGGGCTCGTTTTGCTTCTTTCATCCATAAGAGGATATCTATCTATCTGTCTATATATCTATCTATCTATCTATCTATCTATCTATCTATCTATCTCTCTCTCTCTCTCTCTCTCTCTCTCTATATATATATATATATATATATATATATATATATATATATATATATATATATATATATATACTGCATATGAAAGAGAGAGAGAGAGAGAGAGAGAGAGAGAGAGAGAGAGAGAGAGAGAGAGAGAGAGAGAGAGAGAGAGAGAGAGAGAGAGAGAGAGAGATCACTTGATTCGCTTACACGTGTCAAATATTTTCCTAAAGCAATGCACGATTTCGCATTCTCAGGCAAAATGAAAAGAAGACTCTGTATTAACATCAGACGGTGAACATTTCTTGAGGAGTATTTCATTCTGAAACTTTCCATGTCAGTGGGCAGCTTCCTGTCATTTTGGTCGGAGCCGTGGGGGAAATTTTTAAATTGCAACCATATCCCTCTTATATGTTTCTAGCTCTGAGTAGTAGTAGTAGTAGTAGTAGTAGTAGTAGTAGTAGTAGTAGAAGATGCAGTTCCTAATTTTTGCCCTTATAAAGTATGGTGGAGTTGTTTGAGGCAGGATGATCTTGCCACGCCTTTTGAACTTTTCCCCGACTAGTTCGTATGTTTTTCGTAATATATCTTGCTTCACTTTTAGCTTCGCATTGAGTATTTCATTGCAATGCAGTATACGCTTGTTCAAGTTACCCAAGACTAGCTCTATATTTGTAAAGCAAATGAAAATATCCTGTACTTTTCCATATTTAATTATTTCTGGAGATTACATGCGCAAACTTGGATGGTTGTATTATCTAGCTATCTATTATAATATATATATATATATATATATATATATATATATATATATATAATATATATATATATATATATATATATATATATATATATATATATATATATATACGAAAAGCGCAAATATTTTATAATGTTGGTTACCAGTACATTACATAAAGTCGCCTAAGTTTAAAGTAAAAATAATAATTTATGGAGGGCTTAGTGTAAGAGTAGTAGATAATTTGAAGTTGCTAGGCGAAAAAAGATAAAAAGAAAAGATATGGTAAGTGTCAGTAAAAAAATAGAAGCCGACAAAGAGACGGGGAATTAAGAGTATAGGGCTAATTCCTGTAAAAAGATTAAGGCCGCCTTGCGTTTTTCTAGACGCACACTATAATCAAATATGTTCGCAGTTGATGCAAAGATTGTAAAGAGAGTGAAAGACGATAACAGTGTCATAGGAACACCTAAATAGTCTGTTAGAGTAGTCAGACAATAGGATAATGAGATTTATTACTTCAAAATGTAATGGGAAACAGTGCAAGAGTGTATGAAGTACTTTAGAGCAATAAAGGAACTTTAAGAATATGTACACAAAGGAGATTTAGGGGCCAATATATTGGCAGATATGTCTACGGATATGCAATATAAATAACATAATAAAGTCACCATAAACTTTTGTTTTATAGTAAACTTAAGGATGGCCTCAAGGCCTATGGACAAAGAAATGTCCAAAAATACTGACATGAGTAGTGTGAGGCCTAAGAATGAATATGCATCAACTTTCTATAATCTGCATTTGAAGACACGTAATAACATGGAGAAAATTCAGAGACATGTTACGAAAATGGTGCCAAAGATACTTAATCGCAGTTATTATGAAAGGATGAAGGAGTTAGACTCACCACCATTTGAAATTGATAGAAAGAGGGGGGATACGGTAACGGTTTTTAAATTCTCCATAGCTTTTATATTTTGATATGGGTGTTTCTAGAACTCGAGATTCATAGTTTGTAACTTAAAGAAAAATTCTTCGTAGGATGTAAGGATTTAAACTTTTATTGTAAGAGTAGACAATAATTGGAAATCTTTAAGTGAGGACACCGTAAATTCTAAATGTTTTCGTAGATTTAAGGAATGGTATGATAAGTGTCAGTGAGTTAAAAAAAAAAAAATAAACCAATCAGGAGACAGGGAGTTATGAGCACAGGATTCTTTCCCAAGAGCAATTTGGTAAGCGCGCACACACACACACACACACACACACACACACACACACACACACACACACACACACACACACACACACACACACACACACACACACACACACACACACACACACACACTGTTTCAGAGAAAATGCGTCTACGCTGAGAAGCTTCCTGGAATTTTATGGTGAGGTAATCCTAATCTTACAAGAAAATGAAGGGTTGGGCAGGTTGAATATTCTTAGATTTTTGAAGGGATTTGGTGATATATTTCCACTTGGGAGATTTATTGAGAAGTGCAAATAATGGCCAGAAATGGTGGAAATATATTGGAGTGGATAAAATCTTATTTAGAAGTAAGAGGGCAGAGTTACCAGTGGGATTCTGCAGGGGTCAGTTGCGAGCATATGGATACTCTTATTCTCTTTTGTAAGCAAATAATCTACCAAAGTCTGTAAATGCATTTTAAATGTGTTTTCAGATTATGCAAGACTTGTGAAGAGAGCAAAAGACGAAAATGGTGCTGGAGAACTTCAGGATGACTTAAATAGTCTGCATGAGTGGTCAGACAAGTGGTTGATGAGATTCAGTACTTCAAAGTGTATAATAATGATAGTGGGCTTGAGTGCAAGAAGACCCATGTTTGGGTATTCAGCAGCAGAAGATGAACGTAAGAATCTGTAAACGAAGAGACATTGGGGTGAATATATTGGCAGATATATCCTAGGGAAATGCAAGTAAATGGTATGGTGAGGTCAACTTTTTTTGTTTTTGTTTTTGTTTTTGTTTTGTTTAGCAAACATAAGAGTGGCCCTCTAACGTTTGGACAAAGGAATGTCCACAAATATTAGCATGACTTATGAATATAAGCTTGAACATGTAGCACCCTTCTGGAATCCACACTTGAATAAACATATGAATATATTATTTGTCCTTAATGAGATTGGGAGTTGAATTAAATGCGAAAACGAAACCACGAATGAGGTTGGGGGAAACTGTAATATGAACATAGTGGCATACAGATAGAATGCGTTCATTCCTAGTATAGCAGATAAAGCTGCATGGTATCTTTCCCTTTTAGACCTTCTGTGGTGTAGTTGGTAGCGCCTTGGCATAATTATATGTCCTAGTTCAAGTCCTGCTCAGGGTAAAAATTATTCATATATCTATCTATCTATCTATCTATCTATCTATCTATCTATCTATATATATATATATATATATATATATATATATATATATATATATATATATATATATATATATATGTGTGTGTGTGTGTGTGTGTGTGTGTGTGTGTGTGTGTGTGTGTGTGTGTGTGTGTGTGTGTGTGATTACCTAATTGTGTTTACGGGAAAGAGCCCAAAGCTCGTATTTTCCCCTCTTCTGATTGGTTCCATTTTATACTTAGTGATACTTATCATACCTGTCCTTTAAACTATGGATTGAGATAGCATTAACTACCTCCTCGCTTAGCCAATTCCAATTATCAACTACTCTTACACTGAAAAAGTATTTCCTTACATCCTGCAAAGAAGTTTTCTTACGAAGCTTCAAACTATGACCTCTAGTTCTAGAGCCAGCCATATCAAAATATCGATCCCTATACACTCTTATCATGACCATGAAGGAATTTAAAGACTGTATGTGTGTGTGTTTGTGTGCGTGCTCGTAACTCCCCGTCGCTTGGTCGATTCCATTTTTATTCTCGATGATACTTATCATATTTGTCCTTAATATTGAGTTGAGTTAGCATTCACTACCTCCTCGCTCAGCGAATTCAAATCATCAACTTTTCTTACACTAGAAAAGTACTTCCTTACATCCAGCAAAGTTAACATGGCACGGGAAAGAGAGCGTAGGGTTTTGATTATATGAGATTTTAATGACAGATTGGACTAATCTTGATTCGCACAGTGGGGAGGATTCTTTTGGGGTAAGATTCCTGGGATAAACTGGAGAAGACGTAACTCAGTGCTGTCAACTCGAGAGGGCACTCCTCATGATTGGCCAACTGGAGATAACCTATCCTAACCTAACCTAACGTAAGGTGCTCTATCTCCAGTTGCTTCATTATGAGATGCGTTATCTCTAGCTGGCCAATTGTGAGGAGTGTGTTCTCTTGCTGACGGTGCTGTGGTACGTCTTCTCCAGTTTATCCGATTCCTCTACAAGGAAATTTCCTACATCAACATGTACTTGAGCCACTGAGGGCCAGGGGAGTGTGTTGAAAACTGTAGGAAACACATGGCCCAGTAGAGGACACTGCCCTCTATCCTACACTCTTAAATTGTCTTTAAAACACTCGGCTCCTCCGAGAGGAGTTGCAGTGTAACACCACTCCGTTGGCCTCCAGGGAGGAGTTCTTTTAAATCCACCCAACCAATAGGAGGGAGGGAATGGAGTGACGCACGAGTCAGTCAGCGGGAAGTTGCGATACTCGCAAAACGACAACCCCGTAGTAGTGGAGAAGAGCTCCAGGCGAACCAGAAAAAGAAAAAGAAAATATCCAGAGACCGGTCCCGATAATAATCTAATACCTATGGTAGGTAAGAAGAGAATTGGAGTTAAATCCACACTGTAGCAACGTTTGAGATGCTTAAATAGACTTTAAAAAATATGAATTTAGTACACTGTGTAATAATCAGTCTAACCGCAAACGTTCATGCAAATATCGTCAAAAAACGAATGGCCAAGTTAAAGGTAGTCAAATAAAAATCGACTCTAAAGCATGTGGTCTGTTGCAAACCCTGGTTGGAAAGCTCCCAGGAGTATGAGAGAGAGAGAGAGAGAGAGAGAGAGAGAGGATTGGTTACAGCACCGTCTAATTTTTGCTAGCTCCCTGTGTACCATGTACAGACGCAATGCTTCCTATGATAATGGGGTAATTGTCCTTCTTGACTTTCATTGTAAGGATAATGAGGGTTGCATCTCTCTTACTCGACCGTCTTCTTCCTAGAATAATGATAGTTGTGATTGCTCAACTCTTACTGCAATTTCCTTCTACCGTCGTCGTATTCACAATAAGGAAACAAATTTTGTATTATTATTATTATTATCATCATCATCATTATTATTATTATGATTATTATTATTATTATTATTATTATTATTATTATTAGTAGTAGGTAGTAGTAGTAGTAGTAGTGGTGGTAGTATTTTTTATTTTTATAAGCATACTTATTTGTACAGTTTCGTTTCAGATCTTGTGACGTCAATATATAATATTAACACAGCTGGTTTAGTGAACTTAGAGGCTATGTAAAGATGTTATTAATTACAATAGTGCCTTCACAGATTTTTCTTCTTCTAAAGCTGCAAAGCGATATATATATATATATAATATATATATATATATATATATATATATATATATATATATATATATATATATATATATATATATATATATATACACGTACATACATATTTGTATATTATTATTATTATAATAATAATAATAATAATAATAATAATAATAATAATAATAATAATAATGAATTACACAACTAGTTGGGTAAAGTCAAGTGTATGTAACACTCCGTTATGAAGAACAAGTAAACTGAGAGGTCCTTCTTTTCTCCTTGTGTACCCTTCACGCATATAAAGTAGGCTGAGAGAGAGAGAGAGAGAGAGAGAGAGAGAGAGAGAGAGAGAGAGAGAGAGAGAGAGAGAGAGAGAGGAGGGTTGTTTGTTAACGAGTCCCTAAATGACCTTTGTTACTCAACTGCACAGCTGCGTGATCCACATAACAGATAACCATCAAGAAAGTTTAGTCCATGGCAGGAGGAGGTTATCGCCTTTGAAGCAAATAAACAATGCTTTTGCCTTACATAATTTATATTGCAATAGTCTTCACTGGATAATAGTAAAATACAAATACTGGAGCATGAACACGACTATCGGCTGAAACTCATGACGTTATAGAAACGCCACTCTGCAATGTAAATGTTTCTTTTAGTATTATGATAATCCAAGACTCTCGCATTGTCTTAGTGTAGTGCTGAGTGGACTAACTCTATGTGACATCATTAAAGATATTGTAAAAATACCCTCCTTGGGTGTAGTAGGAAAACTGAACTAATGTAATACTAAACAAATAGACCCACGATACACACACACACACACACACACACACACACACACACATATATATATATATATATATATATATATATATATATA
This sequence comes from Halocaridina rubra, assembly GCA_037179515.1. Taxonomy (NCBI): domain Eukaryota; kingdom Metazoa; phylum Arthropoda; class Malacostraca; order Decapoda; family Atyidae; genus Halocaridina; species Halocaridina rubra. The sequence continues at coordinate 41,446 of JAXCGZ010005718.1, read as the reverse complement.
TATATATATATATATATATATATATATATATATATATATATGCACAAACTATACAGACTGACATCACTTTAACCATTCATCCTTTTCTGATAACTATCGAGGCGTAGGCAGTGAGATAAAGCACAAGATTAATTAAGGACAAAATTTCTAGAGATAATCCAGGAATATAACAGAAGATACTTTTGATAGAGAGTAAACCCCTTTATTCCCAAGTGTGATAGGATAACTATGAATGTCCTTTTCCAATAGGGAGAACATCTGTATATAGACAGACTATTTGCACTTTTAATCTGATTCCTTCCTTGTAAGAAATCGAAAGCATATATAAGCTTCCATATGGGACGGGTATTTTCACCTTTATCGATTGTGAAGATATTCCACACTGACTCCCAGAAACTTTCTAAGATGAGGGGCTTATTTCTACCACAAGAAGGGCATAAAATCTCCCTTTGGGAGGGTAGAATTAAACGTTTGGATGGAGCCAGATTATGTATTTATTGGATATAATCTTGACGCATCTGCTATTAACTCTTCTTAACTCTAGGGAGGCAGGAGAAACAATATATTCAAGCAAAGATACTCTGATTCGCATCCTCATTAGCCTGCCAAGTAGGAAAACTAAGCAGTCACATATGTTGCAATAGACCATTTACACCAGCTTGGTTTATTTACTGTGGATTATTACTTGCAAAGCCAATAAGAAGACGACAAATATTTACTGTGGAAGTTTTGTATATAGCTCTCATTTCTGGAGCAAAATGTTGACTATCGTCTACTGATAATGGAAACAATGAACTGTCTCTTGTGAGTTAGAATTAAAAATGTTAAGGAGAGTTAACTACATTGCTGAGAAGTGAGCCAAGCTGTTATTCGCAGACAACATTGCATTATTGGTTGATTCATAGCAAAGTTACTAGGGATGGTTGAAGAGTTTGATAGGATATGTGGGAGTAGGAAGATACTAGTTAACGTGGTAAAGAGTAAGATGATAAGATGGAGTAGAGAGGGTGTACTGACAAACAAAGGGGGGGGGGGGCAGTTATTGAACGGTATTGTAATTGAAGAGGTTGACAGATCCTGATGTATGGGAGTGAACATAAAAAAACCAGACGTTAAGTCAGAGAATGAAAGTAATTCATAATGTAAGAAGGAAAAGCTACTGTGGACACTTAGTAGGGGACATTGGACTCTAGATGCAAGTTAAAAGTAAGTGACGATAATATCCCTTAAAACAATGTGTGAAGTCAAGAGTAAGAACTTTGTGAAAGAGATGTGTGGAAACAATAAAACTATAATGAAGACAGAGCAAATTCAGCTTGCTTTGATATCTAGAAAGGATAAATAAATATATATTACTAAAGAGGCTTTAAAGGTCGTGTTTACCAGGTTGTCGAAGGATATGGCGTAGACACCCATGATAGTGAAAGGCGTACTAGAGATAGACTGAATTGGAGGCATGTGGAACAGATTACCTAGGCCTAAAGCCTCTGCGATAGTATGCTTGGGTTTGAACTCATTCACCATCTGCGACCTGCATACGCATGGCTGATAGAATGAGTGTGCTTTGAAAGAAGCAAATGAGTAGTTTATTATTGTAGTATTATTTTTGGCTGTGGCCAGCGTGCTTACTCTGGCAGGAGGAAGCAATTTGGTTAATATTTAGGTGCATAGAGGATGCTATTATTATTATTATTATTATTATTATTATTATTATTATTATTATCATCACCGTGGCTCAAGCGGTAGCGTCCGCGACTCTGAGGCGTCAGGTCGAGGGCTCGCGCCCCGTCACGGTCTGAAGTTAGCAAGGGCATGCACTCAAGGCAACGATTACATCTGCCAAAACAAATCCTTTGCAAGAAGGCAACCGTCCTAGCCCTTTGTAAAAAAGGGAGTCCGTGACGTAAAACCGGAACAAACAAACAAACTAGAACTATTATTATTATTATTATTATTATTATTATTATTATTATTATTATTATTATTATTATTATTATTATTATTATTATTATTATTATTATTATGCTAAACCATTATCACTGAACTAATATGTAATTAAATAATGACTACTATTTATACGAAAACTAAAAACACAAATCCCTTCTCTGGTACTTTCTTCTTATATATACACTGCACGAAGTATTATTCATGTATTTAAGGAAATTATTGTAAATATAGACATATTTCCCTCTTGAAGTCTTCTATAAATATTGAAAGTATATTCTTACTATTTATCAAATTAATCCTGAACTTCACTATTATAGGACTAGTGTTTTACGTCACGGACTCCCTTTTCTACCAAGGGCTAGGACTGTTGCCTTCTTGGGAAGGACTTGTTTTGGCAGATGTAATCGTTACCCTGAGTGCATGCCCTTGCTAACCTCAGACCGTGGCGGGGCGCGAACTCGCGACTAGTAATAGACCTTAATCATGTGCAACATAGTTTATCATATGAAGAAGCTTTTCTCGTCGCAAAGAGGGAATAATAGTCGTATGACAAGACAAAATTGCTATTGGTCATATTGTCCTGTGTGCGGAGACTATTTTGATTATGTCCCATAAGTGAGGGGGAGAGAGAGAGAGAGAGAGAGAGAGAGAGAGAGAGAGAGAGAGAGAGAGAGAGAGAGAGAGAGAGAGAGAGAGAGAGAATATCGACTTCACTGACTGTACGTATTATTATTATTATTATTATTATTGTTATTATTATAATTATTATTATTAGTAGTAGTGGTTTTTGTGATAGTAGTAGTAGTAGTAGTAATTGTAGTATCAGCAGTAGTATGTACTGAATTCTCTTCACGTAGCCAGGAGTATTTTGTTTTTTATTTATCTATTTATTTATTTAATTATATTTTCCTTGAAATGAAATTCGAATCTTTTACCCACTCTAATTGTAGACAAAAGAATGTCAGGAATGCGCTTCTCAACCCCATAAAGATTTAGTCTAAGTCTCTGGCGATGGAAGAGAGAAAGAATTCTTTCTTTCAATCTCACTTTTTCAAGGAATGGGATTTAGTATAGTGCTAAAAGAGCGTTTATTTATTTATTTAATCATCTAGTTTTTATTTATTAATTTGCATTAAGCATTAATTATTTCCGAGTTCTGAGCGTGAGTTATTTATACCTACTTAAAGAAACTCGACTTATCTACTTATTGATTTGATGTCTATAGCAACTCCGTGACTCAGGGCTCCGTTTTCTATGAAAAATGATCCTCTGGTCTTTACTAGACATGTTGCAGTACATTTCTTCGTTCTAACTGTACAAGCATAAATAGAACGTCTACTATTGATCGCATCTCTATGACAACTTCGTTACTCGGGGCTCCATTTTCTGTTAAAACAATGCGGCAATTTTCTCTGTACAGTACCTGCATCTGCTTATTGTTTTCTATTCTCAACTGCTTTCGGAACTCCAGAAGAATTAGGACCCTGCCTTTTATCAACAGCGAAGAAAGGTTAGGTTAGGCTTGGCTAAGTTAGGTTAGAATTTGAGCTTGTCCTTTAAGCTCAAAATCTAACCAAACTCAAACTTACCTAACCTAACTTAACCTAACATTTCTTCGCTGCTTCTATTCTTCTGCTACAGTTTGTTAATCTTTATGACTCTTGATATTACAGCATACTTAGTCACCGTTTCTCCGGGGTTGGTTAATAAAGCAAGCAGTATTATTCATTCGTCTTCTGGAAAACCATTTTTTAACTTCATATCACTGATACTTTCTATATTGTCTTGTCATCGAAGTGTTCTCGGATGAAAATGAAGGTTTTTTTTTCTTCATTCTCTCTCTAAAAAGGAAATGATTCATATATATATATATATATATATATATATATATATATATATATATATATATATATATATATATATATATATATATATATATATATATGTATGTATGTATGTACACACACACACAAACGAAATTTTCTTCACTGAAAAGAGTCCTGTGCTGGTAACTCCGTTTTCTGTATTATTATTATTATTATTATTATTATTATTATTATTGATTATTATTATTATTATTATTATTATTATTATTATCTGACACCCTGTTTCTTTATGAAAATATGAATTCATTTAATGTTGAAACTCCTCTGACTCAATAAATTCTATCAAGTCTTCTTATTCGCAAATAAACTTTCTTACTCCTTGCAAAGATGTTTTCGAATGAGGAATCAGACCAAGGGCTCTAGTTTTAGAACCATCCATATCTATGTACTGTTGTCTATCAACTGTAGTAAAACTATTGAGAAATTATAAATAACTACCAAATCCCCCTCTTTATTTCGGCTTCAAGTGGTGGTAAGTCTTACTTCTTCGACCTTTCCCTATAACTGAGAGTTCAGATATCTGTCACCGGCTCTGTAACATGTCTTTGAAGTTCCTAAAGCTAGTTAATATATATATTGTAGATTCCAGAAAGGTGCTACATTTTAAGTCTATTTTAGCCTTCACATAAATATATGCCTAAACCGAATTTACCTACTTGTGGTCACAGAGAGAGCCCTATGTTCATAACTCCCCAATTTCCTTCTCGGTTTCATTAATTGCTAATTCACGAGCACTAATAAACTCCTCAAAGCTACGAATGTATGTGTGTATGTTCAAGGCTGTACATGTATGTATATGTAAGGTTTGCACTGGCGTGATTATGCTATATTTTTCATTTCTTCCCGCGTTTTATGATTATGATTAATTCTATACTTTAAAAACACACTATAGATTATTATTACATATGCTTCCAGCGTTCGTCAAAAGTTAGAGAAATATCAGATAAGATACAAGAAAGTAGACTAGGATGGTATGGTCATGTCGTTAGGAGGGACGAACAGTATGTTGGGAGGAGGGTGATGGAAATGGACATACAGGGTAGGAGAGGGAGGGGGAGACCAAAGAGTAGGTGGATGGATTGCATCAATGACGACCTGAGATCTAAAGGTTTGTTGGGTGAACAGGTATGGGACAGGAACATATGGAGAACACTGGCCAGAAACATCGACACCACAAAAAAGTGGGAAAATATGTAGACGAAGAAGAAGAAGATGCTTCCAGCGTTCGTCTCTAATGGAGAAGTGACATTCTCTTATTTCATGACCTTTATCGTCTCCGTCTGCTTGAAGTTTTTTGAAGCTAAGTTTGCTCAAGGTTCCAGATGGAATATATCTATATTAATTGTATTGACATCAGATATCCGCGAATTTATAAAACTGGGCTTACTCAGACATCTGAGCTTTTGTAAAACAAGACTTACTCAGATATCTGCTCTGATTTATTTTTAATAAGATTATATTTACTTGGCCTTTAAAAAAAAAAAAGTATACTTTCTCATATTGCTGTTCTTTTGTAAATTAGTTTTATAAAATAAGATTTTTATTTTATTTTATATGTTGTTGTTTGATTACTTTATTGCTCACTATATCGTCAGTCAAGTACGTAAAACAAGAAGCTTTTAAGCAAATTTTGATTTTTTTTATTTTTTTTATTTTTTTTTATTTTTCAAATCGTGCCACAAAGGCAAGTAGGCTATATTAATTAGGCATAACATACATCCTGCTATATACAAATTATACAGTATATAATATCGTACCATTTACAATTCAGCAATAAAATAAACTTAAAAACTTTACTATATAAAGTTTTTGTCTGATTAACTTATTGAACACTATAGCGTCAATCAAGTACATTAATCAAAAAGTATTGTAACTATGAAACAAAATATAGTCTGCCAATCGTGTCACAGACACGTACATGACGCCGAATATATTTACAACATTCGTACTATATACAATTTATACCATCTTACTATTTACATTGCTATTTACAGACAGCAATGTAAATAGTAAAATGTTATAAATTGTATATAGTATGAATGTCTCCAGCGTCATGTACGTGTCTGTGGCACAATTTGCAGACATTGCCATTCACAGACAAGTCACCGTGGCTCAAGCGGTAGCGTCCGCGACCTTGATGCGTTAGGTCGAGGGATCGCGCCCCGTCACGGTCTGAAGTTAGCAAGGGCATGCACTCAGGGTAACGATTACACCTGCCAAAACAAATCTTTCGCAAGAAGGCAACCGTCCTAGCCCTTGGTAGAAAAGGGAGTCTGTGACGTAAAACCGGAACATTGCTATTTGCAGACAGAACTTAGGGTTTAATCAGATAAATGATTTGTAAAAGTAGGCATACTCCGATATTTGCTGTTTAATAAAATTAGGCTTACAGAGATCTGCACTTTTATAAAAGTAAGTTTACTCAGATTTCGGACTTGAATAGGACTGGCCAGGACAGCTCGATGTCAAGTCTTCCTTCAGTTACGGTTCTCTTCCTATGCGTACATCTACACTAAATATGGCGTATTCGTAACACATCTTTTACTATCCCTTCACTTCTGACAAGTAACAGCACTCCTCATCATTTTCCTGTTCTTTTTCTTAAATGATTTCTTAGTGCCCGGGCCCGATGAGCGCAATTATTATTTTTTTGTTTTTGCCCTTCCCGGTGTCACACAAAAACTATTATACTATTTATTAAAAACATGCTTACATACCTAGCCTAGGCTGTGTACAAATTCATTCTTCTTACTCAGCAGATATTCCCATTTTGAAATGGGATCGCTGTCTCTCTCTAGCCTATTTTGAGACTAGTGTTCGATTTGGCATAAAGTTTTATGACCCGATGCCTTTCTTGACACCATCCCTCTCCACTAAACCTCATTGATACTGACACAACTCATCTTCCTAGCTCCACAAATGCTGATGGATTAGCTGGTAAGGCAGTAGACTTAAAAGATAGGATTCACAACAGTAAGGCAGATATAGTAGCAATTACAGAGACTAAGTTGAGTGAGGACATAAACAGTGTCACAGTTTTTCCTAAGGGCTTCAGAATACTAAGGGTTGAAAGATCTGAGAGGACTGGTGGAGGGATAGCACTGCTCATAAGTGAAAGGATTCAAGTCGAAGAAATAAACTTGGCTATAGAAAGTGAGTTCAAGGAATTTCTTGTTGCTCGCATAAATACTGGGTCAGAGAGCATTATAATAACTGTTGTATACAACCCACCAAGGAACCAAAATAGGCTTGAAGTTTATGAGGAAAGTCATATAGGTACTATTGAAGTCATAAACTCAGTTGTTAACATGGCACGGGAAAAAAATGTAGGATTTTGATTATGGGAGACTTTAATCATAAAGAGATAGATTGGATAAATCTTGACCCACACAGTGGTGAGGACTCATTCGGGGCAAGATTCCTAGATTGCGTACAAGGGAATTTCCTACACCAACATGTAATGGAACCAACAAGGGCCAGGGGTGGGGATGAGCCATCACTACTTGATCTAGTGTTCACAGATAATGTGTTGGATATTGAAAAAATTGAGTATGAACCACCAATTGGAAAGAGTGACCACTGTGTGTTGTTGATGGAGTATATCATTGAAGATATTCTTCCTGAGAGTATAGGCAATGAGGACATGAGGAGGAACTATCGGAAAGGAGATTGCATCAAAATGAATGAGCTTTTTGCAGTTATTGACTGGAGAACCTTATTTTACAACAAATCTGTACAAGAAATGTATGACATCTTTTGTGAGAAATATGGGAAGATAGTAGATTGCTGCATACCTGTCACCAAAGTAGGTGTAATTCATGCCAGAGAGAAATGGTTCGATAATGGGTGTAAAGAGCTAAGGAGTGGAGAGACAAATGCTGGAAAAGGTATAGGAGGAGAAAAAACATAAATGCCTGGCAAACCTACAAAAGAGCAAGAAATGACTACCTAAGTAAAAGGAGAGAGGCAGAGAGAGACTATGAGAGGGACATCACCAGGAAGGCTAAAGAAAATCCCAAGCTTTTCCACAGCTTTATCAGAGGAAAACTGAAGGTAAAAGAACAGGTTTTAAAGCTAAAGAGAGCGGCTGGAAGCATCACTGAGACGGATGAAGAGATCTGCAAAGAATTGAACAAGGAGTTTCAGTCAGTATTTACAGTAGAAAATACCCCACCCCCTCAGATTGCAGTGATAGAAGCTCAAGGGCCGATATTAGAGAACATCAACCTTACAGCCACAGAGGTATGCAAAGCGCTGATGGATTTAGATGTTCATAAAGCTACAGGTCCTGATGACATATCCCCTCATGTGCTTAAAAAATGCGCAAACAATATCAGTGGCACTAAGTATCATATTTAAGGAGTCACTGGAGTCGGGGGAGATTCCAAGATGCTGGAAACAAGCAAATGTGATACCTATCTTCAGAAAGGGAAGGAGGGATACGGCTCTGAACTATAGACCAGTTTCCTTGACCAGCATAGTTTGCAAAGTTATGGAGAAACTACTAAGGAAACATATCTCTCTTCACTTGGAATCCTTCAACTTTTTGTCAGTGAGGCAACATGGCTTCAGAGAAGGTAGATCAACAGTAACAAACTTATTAGAATTTTATGATGAGGTAAGCCAAATCTTACAGGAAAGAGAGGGCTGGGCAGATTGCATATTCCTAGACTTCCAGAAAGCGTTTGACACTGTTCCACATGGGAGACTTATTAGGAAGCTGCAATCAATGGCTAGAATAGGTGGAAATGTTTTGGAATGGATAAAAACTTACTTAGAAGGAAGGGAGCAGAGGGTTAGAGTAAGACACTCAGTGTCTGAATGGAGAAGAGTTAGTAGTGGAGTTCCGCAGGGTTCAGTTTTAGGGCCACTTTTGTTCCTTGTATATGTAAATGACCTACCAGAGTCTGTAAATTCATTCATGAATATGTTTGCAGATGATGCAAAGATTGTGAAGAAAGTAAAAAACGAGAACAATGGTAGAGAACTTCAGGAGGATCTAAATAATCTGCATGAGTGGTCAGAAAAGTGGCTAATGAAATTCAATACTTCAAAATGTAAGGTAATGAGAATGGGTACAAGTGCAAGAAGGCCCAAGCTTGATTACTCGGTGGCTGGAGTGCAACTTCAGGAGACAGAAAATGAGAGAGATCTAGGAGAAACATACTGGCAGATTTGTCTCCAGAAATACATATAAATGGCATAGTAAGGGCAGCATATACATTCTTATCAAATGTAAGGGTAGCCTTCAGGCACATGGACAAGGAAATGTTCAGATATATTTATGTAACCTATGTGAGGCCAAAACTCGAATATGCAGCCCCCTTTTGGAATCCGCACTTGAAAAAGCACATAGCTAAGCTTGAAAAAGTTCAAAGACATGCCACGAAACTGGTGGCAGAAATACGCAATCTCAGTTATGATGAGAGGCTGAGGGAATTAGACTTACCATCACTCGAAGGTAGAAGAGTGAGGGGGGATATGGTGACAGTCTTTAAATTCCTTCATGGTTATGATAGAGTGGATAGGGATCGATATTTTGATATGGCTGGCTCTAGAACTAGAGGTCATAGTTTGAAGCTTCGTAAGAAAACTTGTTTGCAGGATGTAAGGAAATACTTTTTCAGTGTAAGAGTAGTTGATAATTGGAATTGGCTAAGCGAGGAGGTAGTTAATGCTATCTCAATCCATAGTTTTAAGGACAGGTATGATAAGTATGACTAAGTATAAAATGGAACCGATGAGGAGACGGGAAGATACGAGCTTTGGGCTCTTTCCCGTAAACACAATTAGGTAAACACAATTAGGTAATCACAATTAGGTAATCACCAGTGGCTGAATTACCTATGTGCACACAATACCAGAATTGGACAATTGGACGATTCTGTTTGGCCGCTGACGTTTTGGCTTTAACCATTTGGTAAAGACGGTTAGATTAGCATAGGTAAGGTTTTCTAAACATTAAGATTTACTTAGCGCCAGAACGTCCTTTGCGAGATGGATTGTTGGTAAATTGGGTCTAGCGCTCAACAGCCGGCGCCAAAACGACTTAGGCGAAATGTACCAACCTAACACTACACACTTATGTGTTTTATTGGGGGAAAAAACAGTTTGTTTTTGCTCGCCTTCTACCCCTGAAAAAAAACAACAACTTGTTATTATAAAAAGAATCCTTTTCATATAACACTAATGTATATCAGGCTACTGCTGCATTTGGTAACCGTAAATCACAAGGACAGTACATATAATAATAATAATAATAATAATAATAATAATAATAATAATAAAAATAATAATAATAATAATAATAATAATCTACATCAACAACAACAACAACAACTACTACTACTTCTACTACTACTACTACTACTACTACTACTACTACTACTACTACTACTACTACTACTATATAATAATAATAATAATAATAATAATAATAATAATAATAATTAACCACATTCATATATAGAAGAAAGAAATTAATCCTGACAACTAAACTCTCCTTTCTTGCTCAACTTCACTCCCACGACTGTGATAATTTGGAGATAAAAGATGGTTGCTCTTGAGAAATGTATATCTCTTTTTGTTCTCTTCGGCTCTTAGTACAGGGAAGTGGAAGTCTTGCTTTGCATGGTTCTTCGCAAATTTATTTCCTCAGTACAGGCGCCAATCTGCTATCTTGTCTGTGCATTTATTTATTAATATATTTCTTTAAATGTGGTTCCCAAAAGAATGCTACCAATTACTCTCTCTCTCTCTCTCTCTCTCTCTCTCTCTCTCTCTCTCTCTCCTCTCTCTCTCTCTCTCTCTCTCTCTCTCTCTCTCTCTCTCTCTCCTCTCTCTCTCTCTCTCTCATATTGTTATGCGTATGTAAGCTCTGTTTATGCTGCCCATACTCAAACTGCATTCTTAACTCATAGATCTGCAGTCAGTATGTTGCTTTCACAAGTACGACACTACAGCTGAAGGTTTTTTGAACTTGAATGACATTTCGATGTTAAGTCTTCCTTCAGTTATGGTTCTTTTTATATGCCTACAGCTACACTGAATATTCTTGGATATTCATTACACATCTTTTATCATCCCTTCACATCTGACTGTCGTAGGACTTTTGGGCTAGGTGTCAAAGGAAACATTGAACACTCTCTCCAGAGTGTGATAGGACGAGGCCTACGGTTAAAATGTGTCACGAAGATATATAGCGGGTCCCGTGGGACTCGGCATCTGGCGTATCTCATATCTCAAGAGGGTGAGAGATATAAACCAGTCCTTTATTCCCCATACCACACAGAAACCCTTGTCCTAAATGTGAAGTACATGCCCGGGGGAGATACCCAATGGCAATAGGCGATTACCACCCACTCCTTTGCAATAGGCTCGTTGGAATAGCCCCTCCCCTTATAGGCGGGACTCCACTTCGAACCTGGAGTTGATTTGCAGGACTGGATGTCAAGACACGCCCCTGCCCTTGGGGTATTTCAAGAACCACCCAGGGCAGGCACAGTGAGTTGAGTTAGAGACCGGGCCTTGCCAGCAGCAGAGTTAACACAGTACAGCTGAGTTAGCCTCCCCCTTCCTGGGGTGGGACTCAGGAATTAGTCGTGACAGGAACTGTAGTAATAGGAGCTCTGAGTACATAGATGTTAAAATAAGAATAAACTAATAATAAGAAGATGTCTTTCACCAACCACGCTACCATAATTATAATTATATATAACGTAGGAAGTAAAAGCCCTACGTCAGTGGTGACACTCGGTGGGATACTATCTTACAAATTGGTGTCATTAGATGGGATAATAAAAATCCCCTACGTCATGACAAGTCATTACACTCTCCATCTCTGTTTCTCTTTATGTATTCTTCGTGCCCAGGCCCGATAAGGGGTGTTTTATTTATTTATTTTTTTGGCCTGTCCTGGTGTCACAATCATAAAAAAAAAAAATAATTTCAGAGTTTGAAAATCCTGAGTCCATGGACTCTTGTCTAGACACTTAATGTGTGAGCGTATCGTGACTTATAATTTTGGTGCTGTAAGTGTATCTAGGCTAGGCAAGTATGAAATTATATACTTTAGTAGATTTCCACGAATTTTATCCACACATGGCGGCAGGAATGTACCGATCACATTTTCTTTTTCTCTATGTATTTAACAATGATAAAAAATAAGTGTATTTATAAATGCGCATATATATAAATCAATAAAGATATTTAGAAGTGGCCTCGAAAAGTCCTTTAAAACATTTTCTTCTCTTATACACAAATTCTTCGTTTTCCTACCACAGTTTATTCTGTACTCCATAAAGTTTTCATGCAGAAGCCAGCACCCACGGCTTATTGATTTTGTACAGCAGTACTTTAACTTTTCATTACTGCTGTATTAAATAGAAGCAGACGGGCGACACCCAAGTCTGCGTGCAATGCGGCTGTCACGAGGGCGCGTCCTTTGGGGTTTATTTCTTTGCTCTAGACCTCAATAATAATAATAATAATAATAATAATAATAATAATAATAATAATAATAATAATAATAATGATAAAAATAATAATAATAATAATAATAATAATAATAATAATAATAATAATAATAATAATAATAATGATAATAAAAATAATAATAATAATAATAATAATAATAATAATAATAATAATAATAGTAGTAGTAGTAGTAGTAGTAGTAGTAGTGATAAAAGCAGTACAAATTCAAATTATTTATTTCATAGAAAACATACATAGTAACACGGAGTAATGTCTTGAGAGTCAGCAAGATATTATAAAAATGCATTATAATGTGCTTCATAAATAGATTAAAAAAAAGAAAAAAAAATACAATATTAATAGTATACTCATAAGAATAACATAAAAAAGGAAGCTATTGCATGTGCAGTAATGAATGATTGCTAGCAGCTTTTACAATCAAAAGAAAAGGCACCGTCTGACTGTCCTCTTCTATAGGTTCATGATTTTGCCCCCAGGACACTCGTGCCTCTAAAGTCATAGTATCAAATTTTCACATATCCACATTATAGTCACTTTTAAACACCCGTCTTACTGCTTCAGCAAAGTATCCACACTTTAAGAATGGTAAATTTAAGTTTTATGATACTGATGACTTGCTCCATAGATATAGATTTTTTATTTTCCTTACTGGAAGAAAAATGCTTTCTCTTGTTTGTGTATCAAGACCAAATAAGTCTTTAGCCTAATTGAAATCGAAGTGTTTGCTCTTTGGCAAGGGGAAAATTTAGGGAAAGAGCAGATGTATGATTCGATCCCTTATCCCCTTTATTCAGTCCCTTGGACACTCAGGAAAGACGTGTGCGGCATTTATTTTTCATCAGTACAAGGGATAATTATTTATATAAATATGGAAATTAATATAAGAAGTTCTCATTCATTTTTTTTAAAGTACAGGTATTAGCATAATTAGCGAAAGTTACAAACATTATTATACGATAGTCTAGCGAAAACTTACCTAGTCTATTGCTGTGTAAGCTAACTAGGGCAGTGAAAGTATACTTTCTCTTTCTGTAGAGAGAGTTTTTATACTTTCTATTTTATATTATATGAAAATCTGACTCACCTTTCATCCATTCTAATCGCTTTAATTATTCTGAATCAACCAATATAAGATATTGATTAATTGGTTCAATGTACACTTTTGCGTTATGTACAATTTTTCACCATTTTGATATCTTTCTCTGCTTGTGAATGTACTTCTGTATTGATAATTGGATTTTAACTATTGCTGTACACAATACACCACATCAATATGAATCCATCTCTAATGGAAAAAATAATGAAGCCTCCATATGAAATATCCGGGGAAAATAATTTAAAAAGTTATCTAAAAAAAAAGCTGATTCCTCCTAGGCTTATGTGATCAAGGACCAGAAAATATTATCTGTATTGTCCTTCGCCCTCCAAGTATTTTCTACAGGGATCCATATATTTCCCTTTCAATGAATTCCACCTAAAGATGTCATTTATGTCACTTATAGTACTCCAAAAAACCGGCAGTTTCACCTGGTGCAAGTAGATTTTGCTGTGTAGAGAAAACTTTTCTTTATGGATCAAGTGTCTAAGACGAATTTGATATCGCAGTTACTTCTTTGCCATCTATTCCTTTTCTGCTATCTCTATTCCTTTTCTGAGTTGTAAGGAGTTACCGCCATGTTGTTCCGGTGGAGAGAAACTGTACGTATCACTTTGGAGAACGAGAACCATGACCTCTGTGGGTATATTACGAGTAACAATTTTGCCATCATATTTGTAACTTGTACCGTCCAATTTTCAATGCACTGAATGCACACCTGAGGACTTTTGAGATGGCGACTTTAATTCTTCTTCATAAACAGCGGCTTTTCCTAAATACACATGGGGTCGTTCTTCCTGACTAGCCTATTGGCGATTAGTGTCGGTTATGACCAAGTTTTACTGCCGCAGATACCATTCTTGACACCAGCCCTTTCCAATTATCCGAATTTGGGACCGGCAGCAAGTTGAATATGTTTGCTCATCTAGTGGCTGGAGTTAACTTTTGTTAAGAATACACACACACACACACACACACACACACACACACACACACACACACACACACACACACACACACACACACACACACACACACACACACACACACACGAGGAGGTAGTTAATGCTACCTCAATCCATAGTTTTAAGGACAGGTATGATAAGTATCACTAAGTCTAAAAATAGAACCGATCAGGAGACGGGAAGATACGAGCTTTGGGCTCTTTCCCGTAAACACAATTAGGTAATCACAATTAGGTAATCACACACACACACACACACACACACACATAGGTAATTACAATTAGGTAATTACAATTAGGTAATTATATATATATATATATATATATATATATATATATATATATATATATATATATATATATATATATATATATATATATATATGCGTGTGTGTGTGTGTGTACTTATATATTCGTCTAAGTATCTGGGTATTATGTTTGTTAAGTTTATATTGTCATTACCATTCATCTCTTCTAATATCACCGTCCTCTTTTGCAGACCAAAAAAGGAAAAAGGGGGAAAAAGGATTTAGATGATTTGAAGCAGGAGTTGGAGCTCGATGAACACAAAATTCCCATCGATGATCTCTACCATCGCTTGACCGTCAACCCTGACATCGTGAGTATTGGAGGGAAGAAAAAAAAATCGTCCTTTTCCACAAAATGTTTAATTTGCCATGGCTTTTGACAAAGAAAAGCCCAATTCAAGAGTTGTACTGGCTGTGCAGTTGAAAAGATCTAATTTCCATAATTCGTTAAAAAAACAAAACAAAACTGGATTTAAATATTTTTTTTAAATGTATTTAAATATTTATTTAATAAATTCACATACACTATTTTTGAAAAGGAACATTTTCCAAAGAATTTTTTTTAATTTAGATATTTTTTTAAGTCATACACATTGTGTATTTGAGAAGAGGAAAATATTCATAAATGTTAAACATTAAAATAAATGTTGAAATGTCGTTATTTCTTTAACAAGGCCATATAAACTCTGTGTTTGTAAAGATAAAAATACAAATATTTATAGAATTTTTTTAAAAACAGAGTTAATTTATAAAAATTCCTTTAAAAAAAGTCATATACTGTACACTATTTGAACTACGAAAAATTTTCATAATTTTTAAAGAAATTTTATATAGCTATGTTTAACAAAGTTATATAAGCCGTGAATAATTAATCATATATGTATATAAAAAGAATTTAAACCAGATATTCCTCATTTTATGTGCCACTGTTGGCCCCATTGCGGGGGGTGGGACACTGACTAATTGGTGGTGGAGGATTAAGGCTGGGTGTACTTCCTAATGCCCTGCCGTGACCGCCATCGTGTTTGTTTTTTACACTTTGTCGGTCCCCAGATTTAAACTAGATATAAATACAAATTATTTGCTTTAAATGTTGATTCTAGTATACAAGGCTATTGTGCTAATATTTTTTTAATTATTTGCTAAATAAACATGGAAAAAAGAGAGAAACTAAACATAAATAAATATTGGTTATTAATAAAAATCAACGCGCTGTAAAGCCATTTATTTGTATGCATGATCTTTATATATATATATATATATATATATATATATATATATATATATATATATATATATATATATATATATATATATTTCTCTCTCTCTCCAGGGGTTAGCTCAGAAAGAAGCTGAGAGAAGGATAGCCCGCGATGGTCCCAACGCTCTAACGCCTCCCAAGACAACGCCAGAATGGATCAAATTCTGCAAGAATCTCTTTGGAGGTTTTGCCATGTTGCTGTGGATCGGCGCCATTCTCTGCTTCATTGCTTATTCGATCGAAAAGGCATCTTCCGAAGATCCATTGAATGATAACGTAAGCAGTATAGCTTCGCAAAGAGTCTGTCTATATATATGCAGTCTATTTATCTGTCTGTTTATACGAGAGTAACAGGACGCCGTCCTACCTGCTTTAGAGGAGGTCTAAGTCTATATTCTGTTCTATCTTATAAGGGGGAGGGGCTGAGGCAAAGCCAGATATCTTGACCCTTTGCTTCTCCCCATTGAGTTGACTTTCACGACACGCAGGGGAGCTAATCTTGTAATATCCAGAAATAGCGATAATACTGAAGTATTTAATTATCCTAGTTTTTTTTTCTTAACTGTATTCATTCAATTCCATTTTCTTATATCTATGCATCCATCTGATATATCATGCTTTAAAAAAGAATTGTAAAATGTCTGACAGGATAAATAGAATATAATTATTGCATAGTTTTGCACATGTGTGATTGCGACTAAAATCTTTTGAGTGCCATGAATTTCAACTTTAGATGTTTACTCAGTCAAGTACTGTTTAGCCTTGAACTCATCTGTTTGAGATCCTCGATAGATAAATATTCCCTCCTCCCCCTTCCCCCAGGGCTTTTTATTTGAATACATGAAATGCTAATGTCATCCTCTGGCAAAAATAGCCCTTCCACTTCTCTTTTACTCTAATGACTATAATTTTAAAACTTACCTGAAGGTATCAGAGATTTTTCAAAATCGCGAATGATTTCACTTATATTGTCATGGACAAATTTGTGTATAATCGATTCCTGTGATGCAGTACATGATATAATATTATATATTCATTGGACGTCTTTTCCATTGGCAACACTGATGTTAAGCGAAGGCTTTCAGATTCAGCCACATGATATTATTGCAAGGGACATAATGAGTCAGCAGTGTTACCTCAGTATTCAAACTTTGTCCATTCACTACATTTCTTATGTATTGTTGATTACGTCTCTCATCTTAGTTCAAGCCTTGAAATCCTGAACTATTGTCATTTCATACGCTAAGGCCAAGATATTTATGCCGCCAAAATGTATTGTTAGATAATACAAAACTCATAGTATTAATAACTATTTTCTATATGTTTTATTTCCTAAAGATAAAGCTATCCTTATATATATATATATATATATATATATATATATATATATATATATATATATATATATATATATATATATATATATATATATATATATATATATATATATGAGCCATCTTATATATAATGTTAATATTTATAATTTTCTCTAATTTCGAAATACGACATTATGTGAGATGAAATAGTGGCTATAGTTACTGAATCATTGGCTTGTGTTTATAAATAACAATATCATAGCCTGCTGAATTATATTCTTAAATTGCCAGTGGTAAATCCAAGTTGAACCAGGAATAAACCTTTGCTGTGAGATACATAATACCACAATTCTATTATTTGCACGTGTTCCGCTTTTACGTCACGGACTCCTTTTTCTACGAAGGGCTAGGACGGTTGCCTTCTTGTGAATGACTTGTTTTGGCAGATGTAATCGTTACCCTGAGTGCATGCCCAGGGTAACACGTGCTACTTCTTTTAATTTTGCAGTTTTTTCTCACATCCACATATGAATAGTTAAATTCATTCTTGTGAGTTTCTGTTTGTAACGCATCTGCACCTGTGTTCTAGTATTATTTACGCCATCTCTAGTTTAATTGTTATTGTTAATAATTATAGTTTATGCTGTCAATTTTTATCATTAGAAATTAATTGTCCATCGTTATTTCAGTTGTACTTGGGTATTGTGCTTGCATCTGTCGTTATCATCACCGGCGTGTTCTCCTACTATCAAGAGAGTAAAAGTTCCAGAATTATGGAATCCTTCAAAAATATGGTACCTCAGGTAAGATATCAATTATTGATAAATAAACGAAGTTTTTTTTTTATTTGAATAGAAATAAACTATAACCGAGTTATTTGACGAATTCCTAGAACAATAACTATTAACAAGTTTTTGCGTAAGGCCTTAAGTCCATAATAATAAAAAAAAAACATGAATGATTTGCAAATTTATTGTAACTTTAATACAGACTAAGATGATATTATTTGTGAATATTATTAAAATTATACCGTGGTATTGCTTTAATATTCATATTTAAGTAAAAAAAAAAAATCCCGTTTTGTTGATGCCCGATCCGATGAGGGCAATTTTCTTTGCCAGTCCCAAATCACACACAAAACGACTGACAAAAATGGTCCATATTCTAACACACTGTGAACAGAAAATACAAAATTGTATCTAAATGATGGTTTATGGGAAAAATTTTAACTCTTTTGGCATGTTTAGAAATTTAACTTAACTGCATAATTTTGACAAGCTAACCGGTTGCCTCATTTTGGGTAGTTGGAGGTCACTGATTTTGTAAGTAAGTTTAATTTTTACTGGTAACACTTATTCCAGGGTTTATTTGAAGATTTTTTTAACTTCACAAATCTTTGAGGCAGGTAACATGACGCAGTGTGTGAGGTTCTCGGAGTCTGAGAAGCTTTTATAAGGCTATTTTTAACATTTTTATAAATATCAAATGTCAACAATTTTTATTTGCTTTATGTACATTGTTTAGTGATCATGGTCTCGGTTGTACGACCTTTACGTTGCGCTTCACCCGTAATCAATATTCAAAGTTATAATTAGAACTGTGCAGATAGATGTCTACTACACATTCAAATAAGCCTGGCCTACTCTCAAAATTCATTACACATTATAATAAACAAATTTGTATTTCTACTTACTGTACATACATCTTAAAAACATGCATATTTACATTTATGTAGACGTCAATTTCTTATTCATTTACATAGAATATTGAAAAATTATTCGATTTTGTTTGTTTGTTTCCAATATGATCTTGACAGATAAATGGAGATAATGCATAGTTGACTGACTACTCATCTGTAATATTTGAGAGCCTCAACAAGCATAGATTGGGAAGAATATGGGTGATCAAGATAAAAACTTGGGCATCTCGTCCTGTATTTAGGCCACGTGTAGAGAATGATACAGTGGTCTTAAGGAAATAAGATAAACATAAGCTATAGGACTCCCGTAATTTAGAGGATACCATAAAGTCATTGCTATGCTTGCTACTTCTACCTTGTCATCATTTATGGATTCAGTATCAAGAAAAACTGTCATTATATATCCTCTCCGTCCATTAGCTTATCCCTTACTCTAAAAAAGTGCCTATTCCAGTGCTCTGAGGAAGAATCAGACCAAGCTGCAGTTACGAAAGTTCAAATGAAGAAAATCTGCTAGCTCCAGGGGAAAATGTCTGTATACAAAAGCAGAGATATGGACCTATTTAAGTTTTTCGAGTTGGGAGCACTCATTTTTGTGGGGACATTAAATGTCTCATGAAAACAGCGAGATTTTCTCATCATTCTCTTTTTCCGTAAAGAAAAACATGTCCTTGTACGTGTCTTGAACGAGTTTCCTTCAGTCCCAGTTTGGCAATTAGTTCATACGCAAGGATCCTACAAGATTACGAGGTACTGAATGTAGTAAAATACAGCTGATATAACTGGTTTGTATGCGGGAATTTCAAGAAACAATATAAGTATATGGGATAGCAAGGTGGCAGTGCCTAATATCCATATCTTTTACGAGACTGTTATGTTTGGAATCAATACCGACTGAGAATAGAATGACTCGAAAAGGATTGTGTAAAATTTGTGAGAAAATATTATTATTGACCTTTTTTTTATCCAGAATACTTCAGCCATTGCGCCTCAAACATCATCTGATGAAACATGTTTTCTACATGAATAAGAAAGCTGTTTTCTGTGTCTGTGATCCAAAGTCCCTGCCATACAATATAAAAAATTGAAAGATGGTATTTTTTGATGTCCCACGAATAAGATGTTGATCAAAGACCAATGCTCCCTTCACAAAATAAAAAATGATAAATAGAATGTCTAGAATGCATTCATAACTGTTATATTATCCTTTCTCTGCTCAGTCAAAGGAAAAAACTATAAATACCTTGTTGAACATTTGGTTTATAGTTTTCTGTAAGTATGGAGTATTATGAGTGTAAAGCTACACTTTCTTTATCGTCATTGAGAGTATCTCTCTAAACACCCAAGGGCCATAATCGAAGAACGAGAGTGAGTCCATCAGGACATGTAAACGATGGAAAAATTATATCAAAGCTGATGAGACATGTGAATACTGCTGGTGAAATATCATTTATGTCAATCGCGGGTACTCATAAATATAAAAACAAGAAAGTTCACATCAAAATGTATCATATCTTGCATGCAACCATGCCATATTTATTTTTTAAAAAGATATTTTGTTTAAAAAATGTAAATATTTTTTAAAACAGCAGCCTCAAATTGAACAGATTTAATGCCTTTCCCTGAATTATAGCTTAACTTTTATTTCCCATAATATCAAATATAAATCCAGTGCATTCTTTCAATTCATCTGACTATAGAATATGCATTAACTTTCTGTTCCTGTCAGTTCAGACATTAACAGTTTTGAGCAGAGTAACTTTTTGCTCTTCTCAACCATTCAAATTTTGTTGGTAAGTTATCTTATTCACTTGATTTATAACATTATTGATTTTTTTAGGATTAGAATATATTATGTCATGAACATTGATTTTTATCTGTTTTGTCAAAGGGTTTATAAATTTTTTTGTATTTTTACAGTATGCCATTGCTCTTCGTGATGGAGAAAAGGTGAATCTACCAGCAGAGCAGCTATGTATCGGTGACATCGTGGAAGTAAAGTTTGGAGACCGTATTCCAGCTGATATAAGAGTTATTGAAGCTAGAGGTTTCAAGGTAATAAAATAGAGAAGTTTAGTTCAGGTAGAGTGATTAAGTTAACAAGACGGTTGCTTTTAGTTCTGATACTGTTGCCAGTTTTAAAGAATACAGTATACTCCTAGAAATATCTTTACATTTTACAGTATAAATTGGTGATCAAATAACCAAGGATCACATTACTTTTGTAGGTAGACAACTCCTCACTCACTGGAGAGTCTGAACCACAAAGCCGATCACCTGAGTTTACGTCTGAGAATCCTCTTGAAACCAAGAATATTGCTTTCTTCTCCACAAATGCTGTTGAAGGTAAGAAATAAAGGACAAATACAGCTTCACATACTTTATATATTAGTGTTTTCTTTTTCTTGACCATGAGTGGAGATACCTCTACAGCAACAATAATTTCGATTTTGGTAACTGTGAGATAAAAAATGTTGAGGATGAGGCAAAGGGACAAATGATGGTTAACACTGTCATACTACTGGTATAAAAATAACATCATAACTAACCCTCCTAAAAATTGCATAGTGAATAAAGGGAAAGGAAACACAACCTGGCAGGTTTTGAAACTGTCATTGAAATGATGACAATCATAGGATCATCAGAAGAACAAGGTATGTGACTGAGGGCCGAATCTTAGCAGACTGGAGGTAACGCCAGATACAACCCATAATGCAAACACAGCTGCAGATCTCTTCCAGGCTTACCTCAACACATATCAAGAATAGTTAACCATAAGCAGACCTAAACTAGCCCTAACCCATCCACACCTACTCTCCTCACAAACTGGAGAGAAGAATATCATAACATTCTAAAATTTCACCATAAACAACATTCCATAAACACAACCACACACACCTAAGTTACTTGGTATGTCATATGATACATCAGTGTCAATTAAACATGTTACAATTATCAATAGCGAACTAACAATAAGACCTAATGGCCTCATATCATTTGCCTATACAACATTCGGACATAACAAAGAAACCATAACAACTGTGCACAAACAACATATACGCTCAGTTATGGAAGATGCGAACCCTCCTTGGGCTTCTAACCTCACTGATACACACTACAGCATCTTTCAGACTAGAAAACAATTCTCTAAAAGTAATTGCATGATGCACAGCTATAACACCTACAGATCATTTACACCAAGAAACCAAAGTTCTCAAAGTCAAAGACCACCTTGATATGAGACAAATATTCTTGCTGCAGCCTCCACAAACCAATGCCACCCACTACCCTACATGGCAGAGGACTCACACACACCAAGGAACATTAAAAAAAATATCAAGGACTCGATATCACATTAATATTGTCAAGTCTTCCCCCTCATCAACTTAAACCAGTCTCTGCAATCTTATCCAAACCCTATTAATTCGCTATATCATTCAGCCACTGAGTAACAATACATAGCTATATGCACAGCCTCCCAACATCAATCTTTCCTTCTCCATCACAAACTTACCTGTTTGTGATGTGGGCACCACCCAGCCCTTTTGAGCTATCAGAAGAGGCTGGCTGACTCTGTTGATGATGTCTGTCCATGATGTTATGCATCACTTTATACAATCAAACACACACACTGGCCAGGCAGCTTAGGGAATACCACCTGCAAAAACAAGGAAATATGTCAACAGAAGGAAATAAGTCATGAGGGCTGCAAGAGCAAATAGAAAAACAAAAACCACCCCTGGGATAGTGGCTTAGTATGCAGCAAGGAGGTACTATATAAAAAACAAGGTAAAAGCCTGCCACCATAATGTTAAAAGCCAGGGAATGATACATGGCAACACTGCAGTCAGCAATGAAAAGTCAATGTTAGTAGGCAGGCGTAGCTCGGAATTGTTGGCAAAGGATCCCCCTTTAACATGGAGAAGGGATAGAGAAAGTGACAACTGTCAACAAGCTAGAGGCCGAGACTCAGTCCAAGGGCTACCCTAGCAGTCAAGCAGACAGGAACATTGACGACAAAAGACAACCCCCTCAACTCTACTCGCAGCACTGTCAGTTTGGGTTACCTCAAGGAAAAACACCAGAGGAGAGCAATAGTTCACAAGCTAGCAGCATGATGATAATTTGGAACAGCCTGAGATACACTTAGAGTACAGAACAACAAGAACAGCCAACACTTTCATCCCCCCTAGGAAGCACCATAAAGAGAAGGCCTGAGGAGTAGAGAGTACCAGTATAGTAGTGCATAGTCCAAGAGCCCTTAAGGTTAAAAAGTAAGATCTGTGGTATCATTCTACATCAGTTGGTACTGCACATGGTAGAATTGGCCCATAATACATTACTTGGATCTTGTTTGCCTCAAGATGAAGGATTTACATAGTTTGGATCTACTTATACTGAAACTAAATGGTACAGGTTTAGAAGTATCTGCACCCAAGACTTTTCATGATAGTTGAATATCAATAAAAGTCTGCATTAATGTGGCATTATCCACTTATGGGGTCATCCGTAGTTTAGTATGCAACATTACTTCCTCTCGCTGATATTAATTAGGCATCAGTAATGGCTTTAGTGTAAGGTTGTATAGAATATATGCAGCTTTGTATGAGATTTATGCACAGCTTGCAATATTGGTCTGAGAGTCACATTGCTGTGTCAATAGAAGAAAAGCTTTAGGACGACCACCCATGATTATGCTCTGCATTAGAAGTGTCATGATAACAATGTCAAGTATTCAAATAAAAAAATATATAACAATGAATGTTTGAAACTGAATGGGTACATCTTTTCAGTAACCAGTGCAGACGTGTAGCAGCATTTTATTTCTATGTATATTAAGTTTTATACTTTATTTATACAAAAATATATTCGGTATCAAAGGAGTATATGAGGCATTGTAAAGTAGGGAGCTTAGAGTTTGGAAATAAGGAAGTTGATATTTGTGTATAAAATTACCTGTTTTTTTTTTATTCATAGTAAGAACTGCTGAGGCTATGTAAGATGAGAAGGCTTAGTGTTTTGTGGAAAACAATTGATGATATATGGTAAACCTAAAACTATGTCACTCAAAATTATATATTATTTTTAGGTACTGCCAGAGGTATTGTTATTAACATTGGAGACAACACTGTCATGGGTCGTATCGCTGGTTTGGCTTCTGGTTTGGAAACAGGTGAAACTCCCATTGCTAAGGAGATCACTCATTTTATCCACATCATTACTGGAGTGGCTGTATTTTTGGGAGTGTCTTTCTTCATTCTTGCCTTCATTCTAGGTATTGTATTACCTTATATTTTTAATCAAAATGTCAATAATTTACAGAATTTTATTTTTGTTTTACTTTTTCATATAAGAGAGAAAAGCAGAGTTACAGAATTAAGACTCCAAGTTTTTTCATTTAAGGAAAATGCTTGTAATATTGAGATAATTATTCAAGAATTTTTTATATTATGAAAATTAACATATGCCTTTAACATATTTTCAGGATACCATTGGTTAAATGCTGTTGTGTTTTTGATTGGTATTATTGTTGCAAATGTGCCTGAAGGTCTGTTGGCTACTGTTACAGTATGTCTGACCCTAACTGCCAAGCGTATGGCTGCCAAGAACTGTCTTGTTAAGAACTTGGAAGCTGTAGAGACTCTAGGTTCCACATCCACCATCTGCTCTGATAAAACTGGTACTCTGACGCAGAATCGTATGACTGTCGCTCACATGTGGTATGATAATGCTATCATTGAAGCTGATACCACTGAGGATCAGTCAGGAAATCAGTATGACAAAACATCTGTGGGCTGGAAAAATTTATCCAGAATTGCTGCCCTCTGTAGTAGAGCAGAATTCAAAACTGGACAGGAATCCATGCCTGTGTTGAAACGAGAAGTAAATGGTGATGCCTCTGAAGCTGCTCTGCTGAAATGCATAGAGCTGGTAGTCGGTGACGTACGAGGCTGGCGTTCGCGAAACAAGAAAGTGTGTGAAATTCCCTTCAATTCTACGAATAAATATCAAGTATCTATACACGAAACTGAAGATAAAGCTGATCCCAGATATCTGGTGGTAATGAAAGGAGCTCCTGAGAGAATATTAGAACGATGCTCAACTATTTTAATGAATGGTGAAGAGTTAGAACTGGATAATGAAATAAAAGAGTCTTTCAATAGTGCCTACCTAGAATTAGGTGGAATGGGAGAGCGTGTACTTGGATTTTGTGATTATATGTTACCAGCTGAAAAATACCCTCTTGGCTATCCATTTGATGCAGATAATGTCAACTTCCCAGTCCATGGACTACGTTTCGTTGGTCTCATGTCCATGATTGATCCACCTCGTGCAGCTGTGCCTGATGCCGTAGCCAAGTGTAGATCTGCTGGTATTAAAGTTATTATGGTTACTGGTGATCATCCAATCACTGCTAAAGCCATTGCTAAGTCTGTTGGTATTATATCTGAAGGAAATGAAACTGTGGAGGACATAGCAGTAAGACTTAATATACCTATGAAGGAAGTTAATCCAAGAGAAGCTAATGCAGCAGTCGTTCATGGCTCTGAACTTAAAGACATGACCTCTGAGCAGTTAGATGAACTTTTGTTGAATCACCCAGAAATTGTCTTTGCCCGTACTTCACCTCAACAAAAGCTGATCATTGTAGAAGGGTGCCAGAGAATGGGTGCCATTGTGGCTGTGACCGGTGATGGTGTCAATGATTCTCCTGCTTTGAAAAAGGCAGATATTGGTGAGTTAACTGATTATTGTAGTCTGTGTATTTTGAGCTTGGCATATTTATACCGTAGATCTAATCTAAAAAAATGACCATGCTGAAGTTGCCATTTAACTTTTCAGGTGTTGCCATGGGTATAGCTGGCTCAGATGTCTCCAAGCAAGCAGCTGACATGATATTGCTTGATGATAACTTCGCTTCCATTGTCACTGGTGTAGAGGAAGGTCGGCTCATCTTTGATAACTTAAAGAAGAGTATTGCTTATACTTTAACAAGTAATATCCCTGAGATTTCACCTTTCTTGTTCTTTTTGACTGCCTCAGTTCCGTTGCCCTTGGGTACTGTCACCATTCTTTGTATTGATCTTGGCACTGATATGGTAAGTGTTTTCACATGGCTCTAATGAAGTGAAATAATTCAAATAAGCAATCTTAACTTCATAATGTTTAGTTTGATAACAGGAGTTGCGTAGAATGTAAGATTTAAGACTAGTTTAAAAAAGTTATGTATAGAAAGTCCTTGATTACATCATAAATCCTTAAAAAATAAAATTCAGTTTCTAAGTTTTCACACACAGACCTTAAAATATTCCACACTAGGTACCAGCTATTTCCCTTGCTTACGAAGAAGCTGAGTCGGACATTATGAAGAGGCAGCCTAGAAATCCATTCACTGACAAGCTTGTAAATGAAAGGTAATTGAGTGAAGGAATAATTTTCGTACTTGCACAATATAATTTTTGGTATTTATCTGTGGCTTTATAAACATAAGGTTAGCTTAAGTAATCTGAAGCCATTATATATAGTCATTGCATGCTAATTATCTTATTGCATTCTAATACTTCAAAATGCAAATCAAATCATTTTAGTGGGAAGAATGATTAAGTTTACGTATTGTAATAGTTTATATATACTGTATATAAAAATGTGATTTATGGTATATATATATATATATATATATATATATATATATATATATATATATATATATATATATATATATATATATATATATATATATATATATATATATATATATATATATATATATATATACACAGTAATCCCTCTCTATTTTGTGGTTCACCTATCGCAGATTCACTGTATCGCGGATTATTTATTTATTTTTTTTATTGTGACACCAGGATGGGGCAAAAAATGATAAAATAAAACAGCCTTTATCAGGCTGTAAAGAGAAACAGAGATGGAGAGTGTAATGACCTGTCAGATGTGAAGGGATTATAAAAGATGTGTAATGAATATCCAGCTCTCTGCTGGGTTTTAATATACCTCTGCATTACTTTCATGATGTCTATTCCAATAATTCTCCTTAGATCTTATTATTATTATTATTATTATTATTATTATTATTATTATTATTATTATTATTATTATTATTGGCAACAATAATTTTCCTTTGATGATGATTGTGGAGATTATTATTATTATTATTATTATTATTATTATTATTATTATTATTATTATTATTATTATTATTATTATTATTAAGGGCTCATCATTGTTTGTACATCTGTTGGTTTATTTACTTTAATAACTGTGTACATTGCCCCTCCCTAGGTGGCTGGGACAAAGAGAGTGTGGGGGGTTGGGTAGAATAGAATGTTGGAGAGAGAGAGAGAGAGAGAGAGAGAGAGAGAGAGAGAGAGAGAGAGAGAGAGAGAGAGAGAGAGAGAGAGAGAGATAATTAACTCTTGTTCATTCAACCAAAACTACATTATTTATTGTAAAAATATTGGTTTAATTACAAATTCGTAATTATAATGATATTAATAATGATATTAATACTAATAATAATAATATAATAAAAATAATAATAATAATAAAAATAATAATAATAATAATAATAATAATAATAATAATAATAATAATAATAATACTAATACTAATACTAATACTAATAATCTCCACAATCATCATCTAAGGAAAATTATTGTTAAAAATAATAATAATAATAATACATACATACATATACCTTGGCTGTTTCCCCCTTTAACTGGGGGGTAGCCGACATCAAAAATAATAATAATAATAAGATCTAAGGAGAATTTTTGGAATAGGCATCATGAAAGTAATGCAGAGGTATATTAAAACCCAGCAGAGAGCTGGATATTCATTACATATCTTTTATAATCCCTTCACATCTGACAGGTCATTACACTCTCCATCTCTGTTTCTCTTTACAGCCTGATAAAGGCTGTTTTATTTTATCATTTTTGGGCCTTCCTGGTGTTATAATCATCTTTAAAAAAAAAAAAAAAATTTAAGCTGTTCCTATTTTGCGGAAATTCACCTATCGCGACTGGTCCCGGAACCGAACCCCTGCGATAAACGAAGGATTACTTATATATATATATATATATATATATATATATATATATATATATATATATATATATATATATATATATATATATATATATATATATATATATATATATATATATATATATATAACGTGATGTAGATAGCATTTAATGATAAACACATACATTTGTACTGTTACAAACAGTTGAGACTATTATGTGCATTAGAATTCTGAAAATATATTTCCATACCTATTACAGACTTATCTCTATGGCATATGGTCAAATTGGCATGATTCAGGCTTCAGCTGGATTCTTTACTTACTTTGTTATTATGGCTGAAAATGGATTCTTGCCATATTTCCTCTTTGGTCTTCGTCAGCAGTGGGATTCCAGAGCTGTCAATGACTTGAATGACTGTTATAATCAGGAATGGGTTGGTATTCTATAAATAATTATATTTATTATTATTATTATTCTTATTCATATATTCAGTATGTCATAGAAGATAACTAAATGTGACCTAGAGGGCTAGCAGGCCCTCCTTCCCTTGGTAGCAGTGAAGCCTCAGTTAATGTTACAGTTGCATAAATCCTCTAAGCTTCTTCAGGATGTAGCATAATATGTAGAGTGCCTATCTTGGTTTAATGGGGAGAAAAGAGATACTCATATGCGGAGATCTGAATGGGAAGATATGTGATCTAGAGATTGAGGTAATACGGTGCCAGAATGACAAATCTGGCATTGATTTATAAATACTTGAATTGAAGGAAGTTTAATGATTTGGAATACCCTGTCGAAGAAGAGGCAGATTCCTAAATATGCCTAGGACCAGAGTTACTCAAATATTTGCAAAAATAGTTTGAGAAAAAGTACTAACAGGTGTAGTGGAAGTCGAGTATCATATACCGGTGGAAGCAATTGTAAAAAATACTTTGTGACAGGAAGAAAAAAGTACGTGAAAAGTGGGGAGCAGCGGTACATAAAATAAAAATTACGGAAAAGGTAAA
Organism: Halocaridina rubra; assembly: GCA_037179515.1. Classification (NCBI taxonomy): domain Eukaryota; kingdom Metazoa; phylum Arthropoda; class Malacostraca; order Decapoda; family Atyidae; genus Halocaridina; species Halocaridina rubra. The sequence goes on along the minus strand of JAXCGZ010005718.1, from coordinate 12,419 downwards.
GAAAGAGTGGCAAAACGTAGGTAGAGGAAGTTGCATCTGTTTATTGGGATTGGGCAGTATGGATAAAGTCGTTGGCAGGATCATATTAAAGCATATATGAAGTAAGGAAACTGCATGAAGAAAACATAAGGATATGGTGGTAGTAATTGTGTGAATATTATTGATAAAAGCAAAACCCTGAATAATGAAAACTGGAGAGATAGCAAGGGTAAGCTAACGTGCACATTCAAGCAAGTGAGAGGGAAATGGAGGAAGTATAATGAAGAAGCCCTAATGGAAAGGAAGATGAAGTGGTGGAGGTGATGTGCCTAGAAAAGAATAAGCATAACCAGAGAAATTACGAAGTAGGAAAGTCAGAGAGACATGCTACAGCATTCCTGAGGAAGGATGGTGAGGTGGTGATGAGTTTGCTGTATATATTCTACAGTGGGTGTTTTAAGGAGGGAAAACACCTGTGGATTGGTAAAATATATACGTCTTTTCTACTGCACAGGTACACTAGAGATGAGATGAACTGCTTCAAGAAAGGGGTATCAGCCACTTAAGTATCCCAGACAAAATGTTTGGGAGATTCATAGTTAATGGGATGGCTAACCAAGAAGGCATGAAGTGAGGCAATAATTTTGGGTCGGGAAGGTTTGAGATTGTATTGACCATTTATATAATTTGAGAGATGTGATAGATGTCTTGAGGATAGTGTTCAACTGTATATTGCAATTATTGAACTAGGAAAGATATATGACAGTGGATAATATAGCATTATGGGAAGTCTTGCAGATATATGAGCTTGTGGTAATTTTATGAAGAAAATTAGATTTCTTTTAAGTATGATAATTAAATAAGAATAGCTTGGAACAATACAGTTTCTACAGTCCTATGATAATTGTTTTTACTGTTTCCATCCGGAACTGATAAATTTTATGAAAATAATATATGTGAATATGAGGTAAATGAAAGGAATTTAGTGTGTGCAACGAACACAGTGGGAAAGCATGCTTAAGTCATGTAAGTATAGTCCGGCCTTGCAGATTGACAGTGTGAGAATTTTGATGTGGTCTGAAAAATGACAGCAAATTGTCTTAAAATTTGTATAAGAAGGAATGGAAGGTAGGCTAATGAGTATCACGTTATAACAATAGCTAGCCATAATTGACATATTACATGTACTATAGAAGAGCTGTATAATATGGTATACCTGTATATATAAAAATATGGAGATAAATACAGATATTGTGGTACAATGCAGGAATTTTTTTTTTATTACTGAATAGCTAGAGGAGATTGCTCAAAATAGATGAGGTAAATGCAAGACATATTAAAAATCTTTCAAGGATATTCATTGCTAAAACTTTTACTCATACAGACCTACCATGACCGTAAGATCCTCGAGTTCACGTGCCATACTGCTTTCTTTGTCTCCATTGTCATTGTCCAATGGGCTGATCTTATCATTTGCAAAACACGTCGCAACTCTATTGTACACCAAGGAATGAGGTAAGCTCCGATTTTTTTGTAACTCGGTGGTGGGAAGAGATCTTTTTTTTAGATTGTTCATAAGTAAGCTTGTGAAAATAATGTAATATAGTGATATCTCACATTGAAATTCATGCTTTGCTCGCATCCCCTTGATATTAAAATATGTAGGGGAGGGCTGTCCCAATTAAAGTAACAAAATGTTAACAAAATACATCATCATCACTGGTGAACACAAGGACTTGCCACTCCATTGTATAACTTATGCTTCCTTTGACCGCTATGTTAATATATTTCTGAGCCTTAGAAATTCTAGTTTTAAGCCTAGCACCAAACTATGAACAGTAAATAGATCCAGTTTCATATATATAAACAATGAAAATTACAATTATTACTGCAAATTACTTTAAGCTTTTAAAGAGAATGTACTTGGTGTTGGAGAGTATACTTAATATTCTTTATGCAAGCAAAAAGATTTATGTACCCTACACTATATAAATTTGTGGTAATTGATTACTTTTGTTACGTAGTATGATTATAACCAGTCTTTTTCTTAGTACTTAAATGATTTATGAAACTGCTTTAAATATAATACTGTACTACATATTTTATTCAGAGCATTACTGAATTTTTATCAGAATGTATGTATTGACATTGCAAACTGAAATTGTGGCATTTATCTACACTTAAAAGACAAGCTTTATGGTAAACTTTGCCAATGAATTGCTCGTAAAACAATAAACATATAAAGCAATATAAAGTGATGATCGTAGAACCTATGTACTAGTAGTTTTAAGAAATTTGCGGTTTCAATTCCCTTGCTTCCATAAATAACATTTATTGCAGTTATGATACAAATTTAAAAAGTTCTTTCATGATGAATGCAAATTTATGTCAGTATTATATCGTGCACTGTAATGAGCCCTGGTAATAGACTTTGATTCCTCAGTCATTTCTTCCTATGCAGGAATATTATATGAATAATGTTAAGCAACTAAAATTCTCTATTGTGAAGTTGTTGGTAAATATTGTGGTAATTGCTCACTAACTTGTCAAGTTAATCACATATATCATTCATACAGGAATATGATCTTAAACTTTGGTCTTTGCTTCGAAACTTGTCTTGCTGCCATCCTCTCTTACACTCCTGGAATGGACCAAGGTCTTCGTATGTACCCCTTGAAGTAAGTTTCATTATTATCATTATTATTATCGTTATTATTTTCTATCTATTCTGTCTACCTTGGCTGTTTCCCCTTTAATTGGGGGGTAGCCGACATCAAAGAAAGAATGCAATAAAGGGATTACTTTGCTCTATGGGCAATGACGAGGGAGCTAGCGACCGTTCAGATGGCACTGCTGGAGTGCCACAGCCCATCCTCCCGGCTCTTCCACAACCTGTGTCGCTTCACAACTGCCAACTCCTCCTACTGCCCCTACCACAGGGCTACCTCGAGTAAGATGCAGCCCCGTGGCAACAGCAGATGCCCATCAGAGCTGCGTCACAATCGATCACCACTCATTCCTATTCCTAGTACGCTCGCTTGCTTCCCTCACATCCATCCTCCTATCATTCAGGGCTCTCCTTACTCCATCCATCCATCCAAACCTAGGCCTCCCTCTAGCATTTCTTCCATCAACTCTCGCATTCATCACCTTTTTCAGCAATCTTTCACCATTCATCCTTTCCATGTGGCCAAACCATCTCAGAACATTCATATCTACTCTGGCTGCAATTTCTCTCCTCACACCCGTTCTTGCTCTCACCACTTCATTCCTAACCCTATCCAACCGAGATACACCAATCATACTCCTCAGGCATTTCATCTCAAACACATTTAGTTTCCGTCTTTCACTTTCATACCCCATACCTCTGATCCATACATCACAGTTGGCACAACCATTTTCTCATACCAAACTTCCTTAACATTCATTTCCAACCCTCTATTCTTCATCACTCCTTTCAATGCACCCAACACTTTACATCCTTCATTCACTCTGTGACACACATCTGCTTCCACTCCACCATTTGCAGCTATAACCGAGCCTAAATACTTAAACTGATCAACTTCCTCAAGTGTCTCTCCATTCAACATAGCATTCATTCCGGCACCATCCTCATTTCTTGTACACCTCATAACCTTACTCTTTCCCACATTCACTCATAACTTCCTTCTCTCACACACCATTCCAAATTCTGACACTAAGTGACATAGCTTTTCCTCTGAATCTGCCACCACCACAGTATCATCTGCAAACAGCACCTGATTCAGCTCCCACTCGTTATCATCCCCATCTACCATTCTCAAACCTCGACCACGCACTCACTCATTCACCTCTCTTACAACTCCATCAATATACAAATTGAACAGCCATGGTGACATCACACATCCCTGTCTCAGTCCCACACTCACTGGAAACTACTCACTCACTTCATTTCCTACCCTAACACAAGCTCTACTACCCTCATACAAACTCCTCACTGCATGCAACAATTTACCATTAATTCCATATAAGCTCAAAACATTCCACATGGCCTCTCTATCAACTCTATCATACACTTTCTCCAGATCCAAAAATGCAAAATACACATCCTTACCCTTTGCTAAATATTTCTCACATAACTATAAAACTCTGATCTATACAACCTCTACCTCTCCTAAAACCACTCTGCACTTCCGCAATCACATTTTCTGTCTTATCCCTAATCCTATTAACCAGTATCCTACCATACACTTTTCCTACCACACTCAACAAACTTATACCCCTAAAATTACTGCATTCATACACATCTCCCTTACCTTTGTATAGGGGCACTATACAAGCAATCACCCATTCCACTGGCACCATTGACAACATGAGGCATATATTAAACACTCTCACTAACCATTCCAATGCAGTCACACCCCCTTCTTTCAACATCTCCACTCTCACACCATCCATTCCAGATGCTTTACCTGCTTTCGCTTCATACAATGCCCTTTTCACCTCCTCTCTTGTAATCTCTCTCTCATTTTCATCTCCATTACTGGCACTTGAACACCCCCCTGCTGCCACTATAGATGCCTCTCTATCTTCCTCAACATTCAGTAAGTACTCAAAATATTCTGCCCATCTTTTCCTTGCATCGGTCCCTCTTAACATCTGTCCATTCACATCTTTCACTGTCTCTTCCATCCTCGATCCACCCTTCCTTACTCTCTTCACTTTTTTCCAAAACTTCTTATTATTCTCCTCATATGACCTACTAAAATCCTGTCCCCACCTAACATTTGCCAACCTCTTCTCTTCCTCTACCTTCCGCTTGGTTTCCACATTTTTCTCCCTATATCTTTCATACTTCTCCCTACTTTTACACTGCAGCCATTCCTCAAAAGCCCTCTTTTTCTCTTCCAGCTTTATTTCCACCACTCGCTGCCCCTCCTCATGCCACCTCCAACAAACCTCTTTCCACACACATCACTTGCATGTCCCACAAAACCTTATTTCATCAACCCCCATTCCTCCTCTAACTCCCCAACATCTCTTTCTTTCACCCTGTCATATGCCACTCTCAACCTGTCCTGATATTCTTGTCTCTTCCACCTTCACTATTTCCCTTCTACATCCCCCCACTCTATTTCCCCACACTTTTGCTACTACCACTTTTGCTTCAACCAAAAAATGATCAGACATCCCAGCAGCCACACCCCTAAATGCATGCACATCTTTCACTCTACCAATCATGCTCTTTGCTACCAACACATAATCCATCAGTGCTCTTGCTTTCACTCTTCCATTTGCCACTCTCATCCATGTATACTTATTTATTAACTTCTTCTTGAAAAAAACTATTACCTATCACCAACTCTTGCTCCACACACATATCTAACAATCTCTTGCCACTCTCATTCCCACCTGGTACCCCATACTTTCCCAGAGCACCTTCTACCTCTCCATCACCCACTCTGGCATTCAAGTCACCTAACACAACTACATAGTTCCTTCTACTCAGACCATCCACACACCTAGTTAACTCATTCCAGACTTCATCCCGCTCTTCCTCACTTCTCTCACATCCTAGCCCATACGCACTAACAAAAGCCCAACATTCCCTACCTATCCTAGCCCTAACCCACATCAGCCTAGATGACACTTCTTTCCATTCCACTACCTTATTTACCATCCATTCACTCAGCAATAATGCCACACCTTCTCTCGCTCTCCCCCTTTTAACCCCAGACACCCTACCTGTCACATCACCAAATACCACTTCTCCTTTTCCTTTCATCTTCGTCTCACACAATGCCAATACGTCCATCCTCCTCTTACCAAACATATATCCAATCTCACATCTTTTGCTCTCTATTGTACTACAACCACGCATATTTAGACACCCCAAAACTAGAGTTTGGAGAGAAGTTATTCTCTTCTCTACTTTTGCTACTACCACTTTTGCTTCAACCAAAAAATTATCAGACATCCCAGCAGCCACACCCCTAAATGCATGCTCATCTTTCACTCTACCAATCATGCTCTTTGCTACCAACACACTCTTTCTTTCACACTTCCATTAGCCACTCTCATCCATGTATACTTATTTATTAACTTCTGCTTGAAAAAACTATTACCTATCACCAACTCTTGCTCCACACACATATCTAACAATCTCTCGCCACTCTTATTCCTACCTGGTACTCCATACTTTCCTACAACACCTACCTCTCCATCACCCACTCTGGCATTCAAGTCACCCAACACAACTACATAGTTCCTTCTTACCAGACCATCCACACACTTAGTTAACTTATTCCAGACTTCATCCCGCTCTTCCTCACTTCTCTCACATCCTAGCCCATACGCACTAACAAAAGCCCAACATTCCCTACCTATCCTAGCCCTAACCCACATCAGCCTAGATGACACTTCTTTCCATTCCACTACCTTATTTACCATCCATTCACTCAGCAATAATGCCACACCTTCTCTCGCTCTCCCCCTTTCAACCCCAGACACCTACCTGTCACATCACCAAATACCACTTCTCCTTTTCCTTTCATCTTCGTCTCACACAATGCCAATACATCCATCCTCCTCTTACCAAACATATATCCAATCTCACATCTTTTGCTCTCTATCGTACTACAACCACGCACATTTAGACACCCCAAAACCAGAGTTTGGGGAGAAGTTATTCTCCCTTCTACTCCCCTTCTTCTTTGACGTCTCGCAGGAGGTTAATACAAAGGGGGGAATGCCTAGTCCCCCCTCCCCGTCCACTTTTAGTCGCCTCTTACGACACGCAAGGAATACGTTGGGGCTATTGTTTGATGCTGTGCCCTCCACCACAGAGCACTATTATTATTTTCATCATTATTATTATTATTGGTAGTAGATGTGGTAGAAGCATTAGTATGATGGTGCAAGATAGGTAAGTTCTATCTAGTTGAGGAATGGAGCTTTTCTGCCTCTCCGGGTTAATTCTCTCTAAATCTGCATTTTTTGGTTTCCTTCACTTATAGCAGTGGTCAAGAATATTTCTTTTATGTTCTCCTTCACGTCCTAAAAGTCAACTGAATGGGAAGTGGGATACTCCCCTGTGAATTTACTCCTGAGAAGTGTCAGGTCATACTAGGGGGTAATTATAGAAAAACTCCAAACAGAATGTTAGTAATTGGGTCTGGATGTGTGTGATTGTGGAATGAGCGCGAATAAAACAAATTAGATTTTTAAAAATGTCGAGGATGATGGTTTTCGCTTTGTTAACCATGGACTTTAGCTCCTCTACAGAGCAACAATGCCTATGTGTGTTTTTGTTTAAAGTGTACATGATATTGTATTCCAAATATCACCTGATATTTCACAAATCGAAGGGTGAGAGGCATGCAGGAGATTGAATCCGTTTGTGTGAAGTGGTGAGGGAAAACTGGAGGAACCTCAGTCCTGTCTTTGGAATTTACCTTTGGGAATAGCTTCATCTTCGCTAGCAATGTGCATATATGTAACTGAGCAAATGTTCATAATCAGAGAAATGGAAGATAGTTTAATATCTGTTACTGTGAAATTTTCTTCCTTTGGGTATTGCCACCCTGCTTATGTTGGTATAAGTAACATACACGAAAAACAATGTAGTTTTGCTATTATTTTAATCTTTCGTATCATTGTGGCAGCTAAGTGTAATAGAGAAGCAAGAATTTTGCAGTCTTCTTACCTGAAGTTATTTCCCATTGGCAAAGCAGTTAGTACAAGGATTGGGGATAACTAAGGCTTGATGAAGCCTTGGTCTTAGGTTTTGGAAGGATTTTTGCCATACATTTTGCTTCTGACGTGTACGTTATCATGCATAAAATTAATATTAAAACTATTCTTCCATAACAATTTATAATTCCTTTTTATTTGCCAGGATCAACTGGTGGCTCCCTGCAATACCATTTTCATTATTGATCTTCATCTACGACGAATGTCGTCGTTTTATTTTGCGAAGGAGCCCTCCAGGCAGCTGGATCGAGTGCGAAACATACTACTAAGAGAGATATCTCAAGCTGTAACCAACAGTATACTAAATAGCGTAATGACATCACACATGTGAATATATTTAAATCCTTAAGAAAGGTTTTAGCAATAAAAATAAACTAAAACGATCCATTGTACAGAGTTATGTTAAAGAAGAGAATAAAATTCAAGCATATAAAGGGATCCTTTAGAATATATAAGATTAGTCAGTTCTGATTAGAGTAACACTGATGTAACCTATTTTATGCATTATTAATATATGAATTTCATTGTATTCCATCATAAAGACATTATATATATATATATATATATATATATATATATATATATATATATATATATATATATATATATATATATATATATATATATATATATATATATATATATATATATATATATATATATAATTAAATTGAAATTTTTTAAGTAATTACTCTAAGCTGTGCTTAGAGTATTAATTATTTTGTTGAGTCTTTACATCTTATAATATATTAAAGCAGTTTTGAAGTACTGTATATCTATGGGAAAGAATGGTAATTTGTTAAGGCTAATATTTGGCATATTTTACAATAACTTTATCATGTTAATTTTTTTTAATTAATCAAATTAAATTAACTCATTCAACTCCAAGTGCCTTTCTAAAATGAGGTAGAGATAACATTAGCAAATATCTTTGTTAAACATTTTTACTATAATGTTATGCAGCAATATTCCAGTATAAATAGTGTTCAGCCATAGCTAATATTCTGTATATAATGTATAGAACCTAAGAGGGCTTCTTAATATGTAAATTCACCATAATTTACATGTATACTTGTACCACACTGACCTTAATGTTTGAACACTTTTCATATTTTAGCACTCGTTAGGCAATTAGGTTGTTCAGTGATTTTATACCTTTATTTTTGTAAAGGGATTGCTCAACACGACGTTCAAATTTGGCTTATACTCCAGGGTTTGTATTAGTTCATTATTTTCATTCAATAGATTATGCAATAACATGTGAAAAACAATAAATCTTAACAAGCAAATTGTTGAATTTTATTTGTTTTCTTCCTTTTCTTTATTCTCATTGCAAATGTACAATATGTGTGGAAACAAATAATGAACAAAAATACTTTGCATATATGGAAATAGTAATAAGTGAAAGTTGTGTAACATCTGCAACTTTAATCCAACATTTCTGATTCCCTTGCCACGTGGTTAATTATCTGTTATCCATTGTTAAGAAATCATTGACCAGAGCACTACATAACATGGCAACGGGTAAAATATAGACTTCCGTAATATACACCGATCTCCACCATCTTTTTAAAAAATTATCATTATATTCAAATACACTTAACGACCCTCAGTTCTGTATAACTAATGACATACTAGTAATCACTGCAATTTTCCTTCATGCTGACATACCTGAGCTATCAGGAGTTTTTTACATTCATTATCAGTTGAGAAATAGATCTAATACAAGACACCATATAAAACCCGTGGTAATTTCTCCAATCTGGCATATCTCATTTTCTCTACATTGCTTCCAAAATTAGAAATACAGTAGTCGAGTCTGTTAAGCTGACTGTATTGGGCAAGTCTAAAGGTCATTTAAAGGTTTAATCAAGAAAGAGAACTATAATACCGAAAAAGTGTCTGATCAATTATATAAAGATAATATCTGTTTTTAGAGAAAAAAATAAATAAAAAATATTGACCATATCGTACTAAGTCTGACGCAGATGTTGTGAGAATAGTGGAAAATGTGACTGAAATGATCTGAATTGGATTGGATTGGATGGGATAGGATAGGAGGGGGAATAACAGTGACGGCGTCGAGTGAACTCTCTTAGCCCTATTCAGGGTGTCATCACTGAGGAGAGGGGGATAAAGGATCGGAAGGATTGGTGGGATAAGCACGAAATTTAAGGAAGTAAGAGATGAATAGAGAGGGGCAAACCCTCGTGCTAAGTTTTAGAAAATGATCTCAAAACAGCGTAGTTATAATAGTAGAAAACCAGCTGATCGTGTTTACAATAGAGTGGTGATGATGTAAGAGTGAGTTGCCGTCCCAGGTGATTGAGTTGAGGTTATTTTTATTTCGTTGTGTTCTATTGCATTGACTTTTGTCCAGGAGTTAAAATTGGGTTAGTTTTAGTGTCTCCTGTGTACCCCCGAATATAAGTTTGGAAAATAAAACGCATATATCAATGGGAAATTATTAGACCTATATCTGACCCGCGAACTTAGCAACTGAGTGCGTTGGTGCAGTCTTAGGTAAATTCCCTGTCTGTGATTACCTAATTGTGTTTACGGGAAAGAGCCCAAAGCTCGTATCTTCCCGTCTCCTCATCGGTTCCATTTTATACTTAGTGATACTTATCATACCTGTCCTTAAAACAATGGATTGAGATAGCATTAACGACCTCATCGCTTAGCCAATTCCAATTATCAACTACTCTTACACTGAAAAAGTATTTCCTTACATCCTGCGAAGAAGTTTTCTTACGAAGCTTCAAACTATGACCTCTAGTTCTAGAGCCAGCCATATCAAAATATCGATCCCTATCCACTCTATCATAACCATGAAGGAATTTAAAGACTGTCACCATATCCCCCCTCACTCTTCTAGCTTCGAGTGATGGTAAGTCTAATTCCCTCAGCCTCTCATCATAACTGAGATTGCGTATTTCTGGCACCAGTTTCGTGGCATGTCTTTGAACTTTTTCAAGCTCAACTGCGTGCTTTTTCAAGTGCGGATTCCAAAAGGGGGCTGCATATTCCAGTTTTGGCCTCACATAGGTTACATAAATATTTCTGAACATTTCCTTGTCCATGTGCCTGAAGGCTACCCTTACATTTGATAAGAACGCATATGCTGCCCTTACTATGCCATTTATATGTATTTCTGGAGACAAATCTGCCAGTATGTTTACTCCTAGATCTCTCTCATTTTCTGTCTCTTGAAGTTGTACTCCAGCCACCGAGTAGTCAAGCTTGGGCCTTCTTGCACTTGTACCCATTCTCATTACCTTACATTTTGAAGTATTGAATTTCATTAGCCACTTTTCTGACCACTCATGCAGATTATTTAGATCCTCCTGAAGTTCTCTACCATTGTTCTCGTTTTTTACTTTCTTCACAATCTTTGCATCATCTGCAAACATATTCATGAATGAATTTACAGACTCTGGTAGGTCATTTACATATACAAGGAACAAAAGTGGCCCTAAAACTGAACCCTGTGGAACTCTACTACTAACTCTTCTCCATTCAGACACTGAGTGTCTTACTCTAACCCTCTGTTCCCTTCCTTCTAAGTAAGTTTTTATCCATTCCAAAACATTTCCACCTATTCTAGCCATTGATTGCAGCTTCCTAATAAGTCTCCCATGTGGAACAGTGTCAAACGCTTTCTGGAAGTCTAGGAATATGCAATCTGCCCAGCCCTCTCTTTCCTGTAAGATTTGGCTTACTTCATCATAAAATTCTAATAAGTTTGTTACTGTTGATCTACCTTCTCTGAAGCCATGTTGCCTCACTGACAAAAAGTTGAAGGATTCCAAGTGAAGAGAGATATGTTTCCTTAGTAGTTTCTCCATAACTTTGCAAACTATGCTGGTCAAGGAAACTGGTCTATAGTTCAGAGCCGTATCCCTCCTTCCCTTTTTGAAGATAGGTATCACATTTGCTTGTTTCCAGCATCTTGGAATCTCCCCCGACTCCAGTGACTCCTTAAATATGATACTTAGTGCCACTGATATTGTGTTTGCGCATTTTTTAAGCACATGAGGGGATATGTCATCAGGACCTGTAGCTTTATGAACATCTAAATCCATCAGCGCATTGCATACCTCTGTGGCTGTAAGGTTGATGTTCTCTAATACCGGCCCTTGAGCTTCTATCACTGCAATCTGAGGGGGTGGGGTATTTTCTACTGTAAATACTGACTGAAACTCCTTGTTCAATTCTTTACAGATCTCTTCTTCCGTCTCAGTGATGCTTCCATCCGCTCTCTTTAGCCTTAAAACCTGTTCTTTTACCTTCAGTTTTCCTCTGATAAAGCTGTGGAAAAGCTTGGGATTTTCTTTAGCCTTCCTGGTGATGTCCCTCTCATAGTCTCTCTCTGCCTCTCTCCTTTTACTTAGGTAGTCATTTCTTGCTCTTTTGTAGGTTTGCCAGGCATTTATGTTTTTTCTCCTCCTATACCTTTTCCAGCATTTGTCTCTCCACTCCTTAGCTCTTTTACACCCATTATCGAACCATTTCTCTCTGGCATGAATTACACCTACTTTGGTGACAGGTATGCAGCAATCTACTATCTTCCCATATTTCTCACAAAAGATGTCATACATTTCTTGTACAGATTTGTTGTAAAATAAGGTTCTCCAGTCAATAACTGCAAAAAGCTCATTCATTTTGATGTAATCTCCTTTCCGATAGTTCCTCCTCATGTCCTCAGT
>JAXCGZ010005717.1:175000-178333 GCA_037179515.1 Halocaridina rubra | reverse complement strand
CAGGAGAATATGAGGGAATGGATGACACAGGCGAAATGGGAATATTACGAAAAATGGAATAGGAAAACTGTTAAAAAATGGGAATAGTGAAGAATAGTCTGTAAAGTACAATAAGAAATATGAAATGGAGTCATATGCACAGACAGACAGATGGTCAGACAGACAGATAGGAAGATAGATAGATAGATAGATAGACAAACAGCCATGGCATCAGCCGCGAGTTGCGATACTACAGCTGAAGGTCTTTTGGAATCAAATAGGATTGGCTAGGACAGCTTGATGTTAAGTCTTCCTTTAGTTACTGTTCTTTTTCTTTGCCTACACCTTCACCGAATATTCTCTTTATATCCGTTACACATCTCTTATTATCCCTTCATATATGACAAGTCACAACACTCCCATATCTCTTACTCTTTGATTTGTCTTTTCTTCGGGCCTAGGTCCAATGAGGGCGATTTTCTTTGTCCGTCATGGCATCACGCTCATAAAAAGACACCAACAAGTAAATAGATAAAAAGACAGGTTAGATAAACTTCACATATAGAGATACATAGATATAGCAAAATGCACATAGATAAATAGATAATTACGGATAGTTAGATAGACAGAGTGCACATACATATGTAATAAATGATAAAAATGTATGCATAGACAGATAGATAGATATATAGATAGGCATACAAACAGGATAGCTAGAAAGAAATGTTTATCGACACAGGTAGATAAGAAACGAAGCATTTTGTATTTGTATATATATATATATATATATATATATATATATATATATATATATATATATATATATATATATATATATATATAAATATATATATATATATATATATATATATATATATATATATATATATATATATATATATATTCATATTACAGATTCCCCAACCTGTATATATACATATATATACAAGTTGAGATAGATCGATTAATCGATATATAGAGAGATAGATTAATTGATAGATAGATAGATAGATAGATAGAGATAGATAGATAGATAGATAGATAGATAGATAGATAGATAGAGAGAGGAGAGAGAGAGAGAGAGAGAGAGGAGAAGAGAGAGAAGAGAGAGAGAGAGAGAGAGAGAGAGAGAGAGAGAGAGAGTGAGTTGAAAGCCAATATCCTGCGCTCCTGCTTGGAACACAGTGAGTGGGGCTTCGACCTTTGGATAATAGTTTTAAATTCTCTTGGGGAAGATCCAGAAAAAGGGATGATAAAAGGGAAGACAAAAAGGGAAGACAAAAAGGGAATGTAATGGGGAAGAATACAGGAAAGTAAAAGAAAACTAGAAGAATAAAAAGGAAGACTAGGGGATGGAAAATGGTATATAACAGAGAAGAGTAAGGGAAGAAAAGGCAGACAAATTGGAAAATCAAATTGAGATTAGGCAAATATAAATGGAATCAAGAAAAATGGTGAGGATAAAGTCGATGAATACGGGACACAAGTGATAAGGGTAAAGAAATCAGGAGATAAGAGAAAAATAAAGGGCAGAGAATGGAAGTTAAGGGAAGATATATGACATAGAGGAGAATACAGGAGAGCGAAAGATGTAAAAGGAAGAGATAAAGTTAAAGTAAATCCGTAGAAAATGGTAGGTAGATGAAAGGAGAAACTAACAGTGGAAGAAAAAAGAGAGAACTAAGAGAAGGGTAAAAAGAAAAGGAGAGGATGAAGAGAAGAGAGAAAGAAAATGAAAGAGAATGGTGATAAGCAGAGAGAAAGACAAAGGGAATATGAGATAAAATGTGCAAAGGAGCACGAAAAGGGCCGATAAGTAGGAAGACAAAGGGAAAGACTTTATAATTTATTGAAACTTGAGAGAGAGAGAGAGAGAGAGAGAGAGAGAGAGAGAGAGAGAGAGAGAGAGAGAGAGAGAGAGAGAGAGAGAGAGAGAGAGCGTCATAAATGGAAAAATAAAAGGGAAACAGAAGATGAAGACAAGAAGGAAGAAAGGCAACAGCATAAGAGGATAAGGTGAGTAAAAATGAAAGATGAAAAGGAAGGAAAGGATAATCATAGAGAAAATAAAAGAACGGAGATGAATAAGACAAAAGAGAAGGGAAGGGGATGATGAGAGGAGAGAAAGGAATAATGAAATTAAAAATGATGATAAAAAAGACCGAGATGATAATTGGGTTGCAAAAGATAATAACAGGGAAAGTAATATGGAAGACTTTATAAAAACTAAAAAAATGGGGCAGAAAAAGGGAAGAAAATAATAAATGGTATTGAAATGGGAAGGTTTAAGGTAAGGATTCGATACAATGGAAGATGAAGGGCTGAACAGGTAAATTCAAGAGGAAGAAAAAAGGAAGATGAAAGGGAAGAAAGAGATAAGAAGCAGGATTAAGGACAGAATAGGAAGAGTCAAAGGGAGAGAAAGAGAAAGATTAAAGGGAGAAAAAGTAAAAGGGAAGATTAGGGGCAGAATATTTAAATTCAAAAGAGAAAAAAGAGAAAGATCAAAGGGAAAAACTAGATAATAAAGAAGGATAAAGGGGCAGAATATTTAAATTCAAGAGGGGAAGAAAAGCAGTAAAAAAATAGCCAAGTAAATCTTTCTGTCAAAATTCGTGACACATGGAATGATAAAAGGGGAGAGAGAAGATAAAAAAGAAAGAAATATGTTCTTAAAAAGGTAAAGATTGGGAAGAATAAAGACCAGATTTTGAGTCCATAGCAATTTTTTTTTTTATGAGTGTGACACCGGGACAGGCAAAATGTGCCTTCATCAATAAAGGCCCGATCTCGAGAAAACGCCAAGACGAAGGAAAAGAAGAAAGTTAAGAACAAGGCAGAGATGAGGTAAAGTGAGGCTGACGATAATTTTGAAGAAAAGGGAAGAGGAGGAAAAATTAGGATTTAAACTTTTGGAAACTCATGAAGAGATGATAAAAGGAAGAAATAGAGATAGAAAGAAACAGAGATAGAAAAGGGGAAAGAAGATAAGAACTTAGAAGAGGGACTGCTCTGGAAGAGATTATAAAGGGAAGACAGAGGAAGAATAAAGGGTAGAAAAGGGAAGATAAATGAAAGAAAATTCAGCTTACAGAATTTGAAAAGTATTTTAAGTTCATGGAAAGGATAACTAAAAAGGATGATAATGAGGAAGAGAAACAGATAGGAAGAAGAATAAATTGGAAGACATATAGTAAATGGAGAGAAATAAAAAAAAAAGAATTAATATAGCCGACTTCCCTACAGAAGCTGCGGCAAAATAAAAGGAAGATTAACACTGATACAGGAGGATGAGCAGGAAGAAAAGGATATAATTCATCAGGAAAGTTCTAATGAAGATCCTGAAAGGGAGGA
>JAXCGZ010005717.1:157500-170000 GCA_037179515.1 Halocaridina rubra | reverse complement strand
TGCTTTTACTACATCTAAAAATTGATGCTTTGATCAGATTCGTAGATCTAAAGTTTCCGTTTGTAGAAGGAAAGTTGGTGGTTTGAACTCTTCTCTCACTGAAAATTGTTCCTGGCTCTTGGCAAAAAAGCTCTCCAATAACTTCTGTAACATGAGCTGTCCTTTCTCCTTCAGTCTGACATTCTATAACTGCACTCCCACTAATAAAGTCACTCGCTTTGTCTCTCAGTTTTCTGCCAACTCTTCAATAAGCGATTCCAACACAACTGACAATTGTACTTTGCCCCTTTCTAACCCTATGTCCTCTCCTATTCTCACTACATACAGTCTGTAGGGTTCTTTGCTTTCTGAAGACGAACAAGAATTCCGAACCTGACGATGTCTTTGAAAGATTCTAAGGAGTTTGTAAATGAACTGACTCCTGTGTTTGCCATCTTTTTTATCTGACTCTCTTAACCAGAATCTATCCTTTGTCTTGGAAACACGCTCTAGTTCAGCCAGTCCATTAGAAGGGTGAACATTCTATTCCTCCCAACTACCGACTGACTGCCTTAACCTCTGCTCTTAGTAAAGTTTTCGAAACTTTGCTCAACTCATTTATTTAAACATTTTGAATCTAACTTTCTTGAACTCGAAACTCCAATTTACAGAGGTATGTGAGTGGGGCACCCAAAATTAAGTTAAATTTACTGCCTCCAAAACTCAGTGTGTTTCAATCTCTATACCTCCTTCTTCTCCTGAGAGCCCTCTTGTCTTTGAAAACAATGAAATGTATCCTCTCAATTCTATTAACACTTTAGGACTTCAGATAGCCTCTAACTTCTCTTGAAGGAATCATATAATTGAAATTGCTGATGCTGCATCTAAGAAATGGATGCTTTGTTTGCTTTATTATTGATTTTACTTATTCTCAACTCAGGAATTAAAAATCTATGAAAATCTCATCCCTTCTTGCTTACAATACTGCAATCACATATGGTGTGCTTCTCTTTACACTTATTTCCTTAATAGGGTTGAATCTAAAGCCATCAGGTGATCCTCCTCTTGCTCTTTTCTAGAGTCTCTCTTCCTATGCCGGAAAGTATCATCTCTTTCCCCTTTTTTATCTGTACTACTTCCTTCGCTGCTCTGATGTTGGATAGAAACATTCCTACCCTGTTGGCAAGGCTGCATACCACTCGACAAGTGGCCCCTTCGCACAGGTACTTTGTGGAGATTTGTAACTCACACGGTGATCGGTACAGTGACATCTTCTTTCCCTCCACTTCCAACTCTGGAAGTCTCTTCTGCCTGCTTCCATCTTCCCCGATTCTTATGACCTCTCTTCTTGCAAGAAATATATTAACATTTCAGGGCCTAATCCTCTCATATTTCTATTCTTCATTACTTTGACTGTTCTCTCTGTCTGTCTTTTTCTTTTTATTGTTTATCTTTGTCTTCTTTCTGCCCTAGCTTTAAGCTGCTACTTTTTCATCATCTTAATTGTTGTTAGGTGCTCAGGCCAGATGTGGGCAACATTTTTTGGCCATCTTGGTGTCATGCTCATATAGAAGAATATACATACACAATCACACACATCTTACCATCACTCGAAGCTAGAAGAGTGAGGGGGGATATGGTGACAGTCTTTAAATTCCTTCATGGTTATGATAGAGTGGATAGGGATCGATATTTTGATATGGCTGGCTCTAGAACTAGAGGTCACAGTTTGAAGCTTCGTAAGAAAACTTCTTTGCAGGATGTAAGGAAATAGTTTTTCAGTGTAAGAGTAGTTGATAATTGGAATTGGCTAAGCGAGGAGGTAGTTAATGCTATCTCAATCCATAGTTTTAAGGACAAGTATGATAAGTATCACTAATTATAAAATGGAACCAATCAGGAGACGGGAAGATACGAGCTTTGGGCTCTTTCCCGTAAACACAATTAGGTAATCGCAATTAGGTAATCACATACACTCACTCTATGAGTACACTAATGCTTATGGGGTAGCTGGTATGTCAGCTGACTTAAAGGAGAGAATAAATGACAGTAAGGCAGATAAAATAACTGTCATAAAGACCAAATTACGTGAAGCAATATAGTGTTACAGTTTTCCCTAAAGGTTTTAAAATACCTGTAGAAAACTGATATAAAGAACAACAATATAAATGCTTGAAAGTACTGGTTGTGTTATGATATGCAGATTTTTATTCTGCTGCAAGTTGCTTTGGGGATAATGTCATGTAAGCTTGTGATGTGAGTTTCAGTCCTTTGATGTACAAACAATTTTCGTGGATAGTAGAATTGTGAATTATCACGGTTTCAATGTGTACACACACATTCACGCACACCAAAATAGGAATTATTCATGCCAAGGAGAAATGGTTAAATAATGAGTGTAAGAAAGCTAAGGAGTGGAGAGACAAATGTTGGAAAAGGTATAGGAGGAGAAAAAAACATAAATGCCTAGCGGACATAAGAGAGCAAGCAATGATTACCTAAGTAAAAGAAGAGAGGCAGAGAGAGATTATGAAATGGATATCAACAAGTAGGCTAAAGAATATCCCAAACATTTCCACAACTTTATCAGAGGAAAAGTGAAGGTCAAAGAACAAGTTTTAAAGTTAAAGAGAGCAGATGAAAGCATCACTGAGACAGATGAACAGATCTATGAAGAATTGAACAAGGGGTTTCAGTCAGTATTCACAGCAGAATATATCCCACCCCCTCAGATTGCAGAGATAGGAGCTCATGAGCTGGTATTAGAGAACATCCTCTTTTTAGCCACAGAGGTATGCAGAGCGGTGATGGAGTTAGATGTTCATAAAGTTGCAGGTCCTTATGATCCCTTTATGTACTTAAGAAATGCGCTAAACCATTACTGGTGGAACTATGGATCATTTTTGAAAAGTCGATGGCGTCTAGGGATATTTCAAGACACTGTAAACAAGCAAACATGGTACCTATCTTCAAAGAGGGAAGGAGGGATACAACCATCATTGTTTGCAAATTTTTGGAGAAACTACTAGGAAAATATATCTCTCGTCACTTGGAGTCCTTCAACTTTTTGTCTGAGAGACAACACGGCTTCAGAGAAGGCAGATTAATAATAACAAAATTGGAATTTTATGATCAGTTAAGCTGGATATCACATGAAAGAGGGGGCTCAGCGGATTGCATATTCCTAGCTTTCCAGAAGACATTTGATACGGTTCCACACAAGAGACTTATTAAGAAGATGCAAGTAATGGCGAGAATAGGTGGAAATGTCTTGGAATGGATAAAACTTACTTAGAAGTAAGGAAACAAAGGGTTAGAGTAAGACACTCAAAGTCTGAATAGAGAAGGGTTAGTAATGGGGCTCCGCAGGATTTAGTCTTAGAGCCACTTTTGTTCCTTGTATATGTAAATGACCTACTTGAGTCTGTAAATTCATTCTTGAATATGTTTGCAGATGGTGCAAAGATTGTGAAGAAAGTAAAAGACGAGATCAATAGTACAGAACCTCAGGAAGACCCAAATAGTTTGCATGAGTGATCAGAGAAGTGGTAATGAAATTTAATACTTCAAGATGTAAGGTAATGAAAATAGGTACAAGTGTGAGAGAGCTCAAGCTTGGATATTAAGTAGCATGTGCAGAACTTCAAGAGTCGGAGAATGAGATTATCTAGGAGTAAACATATTGGCATATTTGTCCCTGGAAATGAATATAAATGGAATAGTAACGGCGGCATATGCTTTCTTAGCAAATGTAAGGGACTTTATCAAGTGCCTGTTTCATTAGTGAGTTTGCTTTTTCAATCACATCATCATTCATTTTTTCTTTTACTGCTTCTTTGTAATCAATTGTATCTACATATTCCAGTACCACCTCCCTCACTGTCTCTTTTACTGCAAAAGATCTTGTAATACTCTCATGCTTCATATTCAAGTCCTGAAAATCTCTTCTACACTGTTCAATATTATCCTTTATCAGAGCATTCCAGGCTGCAATCTCATCTTTATCAAAGAGTGCGGTGTATTAGCATGTAGGTGTGTAAGAGTATGTATGTATATATATATATATATATATATATATATATATATATATATATATATATATATATATATATATATATATATATATTTATGAGTGACACAGGGACAGGCAAAAAAAAAAAAAGTTACCCTCATCAATAAATGCCCGGGCACGAAGAAAATACTAAAATTAGGGAAAAGAAAAAGGTTACATACTAGGTAGAGATGAGGTAATGATACACAAAGGAAAGAGACAGACTGAAAGAATAGTCAAAGTACTGAGGACCTAAAGATATGCCTGGATTAGCCCCTTAGATGACGATAGATCTGCTTTTTGAAGAAAGATAGGTTATAAGATTTAGGAAAAACAGAAGGAGGAAGAGTTCCAAAGTCCGGAGGTAGATGGGAAGAAGCAATCGCTGCATCAACATATCCATGAGCTACAAATCTCCACACAGGACCTGTGAGATGAGGAAGCTTGGCGAGTGTTATGTGGCTTATTGCTGCATCAATATATCCGTGAGGTACTAATCTCCACAGAGGACCTGTGAGATGAGGCAGTTTGGCGAGTTTTACGTGGCCTCGGCAGTGGGGGAGAGATGCAACTCACTAACTCATCAGAGCAGCGATGGAAGTAGTAGTGATAGAAAAGAGAAAGGGATGATATCTTACAGCGATGAGAAAGAGAATCCGGATTAGAAGTAAGAGAAGGATGACTAATGAGTCTGACTGCCTTAGATTCAATTCTATGAAGGAGATAAATATAAAAAGAAGCACCCCAGATGTGCCACCAGTTTTCTAAGCAGAGACGGATAAAACCTTTATAGATTTTAAGTAACTGTAAAGAGTTAAAGTAATGACGAAAACGAAATAGAACCCCCAATTTTTTGGATGCAGATTCAGAAATTTGGATTATGAGATTCCTCCAGAACAAGTTAGAGGCTATATGGATTCCTAATAAGGTGATAGAATTAAGAGAGTAAATTTCATTAGTTTCAAAGACAATAGGGCTATCAGGAGAAGAAGAAAAGAGATAACCAAAAACTGTGTCGTGGAGGCATTGAATTTAACTAAATTTTGAGTGCCCCACTCAGATACCCTCTGCAAATCGGAGTTGAGAGTAGAAGAAAGAGTGATACGAGACTGATTACTAGTAGCAGATGAAGGTTGAGAAGAAAAGGCAGAGGAAAAATGAAGTGTAGAATCGTCGGCAAAGGCGTGAAGAAGAGAGGAAGATGGGGACTGAAGAAGATCGTTGATGAAGAAAAGGAACAGAGTAGGTGGAAGAACACAAGCAAGAAAACAGATAAACAAAATCATAGAAAAGTAAAACAATTTTTCGAATAGTATAATAATATTCAATCACTGCCATTAAAGTTCAGATTAACTCTTATCTGTAATGGGAAAAAAATACATATTACACCTCCCTAAATACGACTTTATAGCAGACAAAAACATCCTGCTCTATATGAAAATCTTAAATTTTATGTTTACATTGGAAAAAAAATTTTTTTGCTCTATTTATGATTGGAATAGAATCTCTTGAAAACTCAAAATCACCCCCCTCCCTCTCACTCAAGTATAACAAACTTCTCTATTTTACTGGTGGAGCATCGCATCTTATGGATGTAATCTAATACTTTCGTTATAAAATGACCCCCAATTTTGGTCAAAAACGATGTTATTAGAGCCAGAAACGAAGAAAATTGGGATGAAAATGGTTTCGACTCTCTCTCTCTCTCTCTCTCTCTCTCTCTCTCTCTCTCTCTCTCTCTCTCTCTCTCTCTCTCTCTCTCTCTCTCTCTCTCTCTCTCTCTCTCTTAACATGACGCCAAAGACCGATAAAGGGAAAGTTATTTTAAAATTGCTTTAACTTTTTGCCTTTTTATTATTATTATTATTATTATTATTATTATTATTATTATTATTATTATTATTATTATTATTAATATTATTATTATAACTGTTGTTGTTGTCACTTGACGCCACGTGTACAAGGAACCACTTGTTAAATGCTGCGTGTGTTAACAAGTGACTGCAATTATAGTGATGAAAGAAGTAAGAGAGAGAGAGAGAGAGAGAGAGAGAGAGAGAGAGAGAGAGAGAGAGAGAGAGAGAGAGAGAGAGGAGAGAGAGAGAGAGAGAGACTTTCATTAAATGTAGAGTGTGACATGAGTGACACACAGGAAGGGGAATGGTAAATGCTCATAATGGTGCAATTCTTTTTATAAAATAAGAGGAGGAGGAGACAAAAGGTAATAACAATGAAGAAAATAACGAGGAGGAGGGATGAAATTGGAAGAGGAAAAGATGAGTAAAAAAGGTAAGGGAATGTAGGAAAAGGTGGACGGGAGAGGAGGAGAAGAAGAACGGAAAAGGAGGATTAAAATTAGAAGGGGGAGGACGAGGAGGAGTAGGAGAAGGAGGAGGTGGAGGAGGAGAGTGATGGAGAAAAAGAAGAGAAAAAAGAAGAAGAAGAAGAAGAAGAAGAAGAAGAAGAAGAAGAAGAAGAAGAAGAAGAAGAGATATCTGTAATCTAAAAATGCAAAGTATAACAGAATTGGACTTTGGTAGCATAATATACTTATGTAGTGGATGCCGTGGCCGAGTGGTAATACTCGTGCCTTTGAATCGTCAGATCAAGGGTTCGAGGCCCGACATGGTCTGAGGTTAGAAAGGGCATTCAATCGGGGTAACGGTCGTACTTACCAAAACTAGTCATTCGCAAGAAGGCACCGTCTGGCCTTTAAAAGAAATACTGTCCGTGACTAAAACCGAACACAATATATTTATTTATTTAAACTTTATATATTTCTTTATTTAGTAGTCACCGTGGCTCAAGCGGTAGCGTCCGCGACTCTGAGGCGTCAGGTCGAGGGTTCGCGCCCCGTCACGGTCTGAGGTTAGCAAGGGTATGCACTCAGGGTGACGATTACATCTGCCAAAACAAGTCCTTGGCTAGAAGGCGACCGTCCTAGCTCTTGGCAGGAAAGGGAGTTCGTGACGTAAAACCGGAACCGGAACGAACGATATTTCTCTATTTATATTCTTTTACTTGGCATAATTTATATTGATGTTTTTCAGTTCTTTCATATTTGTTTTTATGACAAATATTAATATTAGAAATAAATTATCTCTCATTTATGAGTCATAACGTGATATACTGTTATTCATTGTATTTCATGAAATTTTAATATATCCATACCTCCTGCGGCGAGGAATCGAACAAAGGTCCTTTGGACAGCAGTGAGCGAAAAAAAACCCAGGTACATGAGAAATTTTGTTCAGTCGGCCTTTGAATATCAGTAATCATAGTATATAAATGTGCATGTGTGTGTGTATATATATATATATATATATATATATATATATATATATATATATATATATATATATATATATATATATATATATATATATATATATATATATATATATATATATATATATATATATATATATATATATATATATATATATATATATATATATATATATATATATATATATATATATATATATATATATATATATATATATATATATATATATATATATATATATATATATATATATATATATATATACTCTCTCTCACACACACACACACACAACTGTAACAGGTTGATTTGAGGACAACTGGAAAATGCTTGCTTGTTCTGCTTGCGCTATGATATGCGGAATTTTATTTTGCTGTAGTAGCGTAGTCGGTGTGGAGGTATATGCAACTTGCGAAGTGCGTTTGGTTTCCCTAAGGTTCAAGTTTTTTTTTTTTTTTTTTAATAACAGTGCATATATATATATATATATATATATATATATATATATATATATATATATATATATATATATATATATATATATATATATATATATATAAAATGTATGTGTTCGTGTGAATTTGTGTGTTTATTTACCTAATTCTATTAATTTAATTGTAGTCACGGAAGAGAGCTCTATGCTTGAAACTCCTCGCCTCCCAATGGGTTTCAATTTTTTACTCAGTGACACTTACCATAACTTTCCTTCAAACTATAAATGCATTTAGCATTTTCTGTTTCCTTGCTTAGCGAATTCCAATTAGCAATTTATTTTTCTTACCCTGAAATAGTACTTTCTTACATCCTGTAACGCAGTATTCTTACGAAGGTTGAAAGTCCGACCTCTAGATCTAGAGTCACCCATATCAAAATGTCGCTCCCTGTCCACTGTATCAAAACCTTGAAGATATTCAAAAGCCGTTATTATCACATCCCCCTTTCCTTCTTTCTCGCTTATATAGTGATGGCAAATTTCAACTCCCTAATAAGCCTTTTCTCATAACTGAAGGCACTTATCTTTGTCACCAGCTTCGTAGCATGTCTTTAAACTGTCTCCAATATATTAATAAGCTTTTTCAAGTCCGGGAGTGTGTAATTAATTAATTAATTAATTAATTAATTAATTAATTAATTAATTAATTAATTAATTAATTAATTGTAATTACCTGATTGTACTTACGGAAAAGAGCCATATGCTCGTAAATTCCCTTCTCCCAGTCGGTTTCTTTTTTCTTTTTTTTACTCAATGACACTTATCATATTTGTCCTCTAAATTATGAATTGAGTTACCATTAACTACCTCCTCGCTTAAAAAAGTACTTCCTTACATCCTGCAAAGAGGTTAGGTTAGAAAATTCAAACCATGACTAGTTCTAGAGCCAGCCATATCAAAATATCGATACCTGGCCACTCTGTCAAAACATTGAAGAAGTTTAAAATCCGTCACAATATCCCCATCATTCTTCTACATTCGAGTGAGGGTAAGTCTTATTCCCACAGCCTCTCCCATAACTGAGATTGCATATTTCTGTCACCAGTTTCGTAGCATGTCTATGAACTTTTTCCAATTTATTTATATGGTTTTTCTAAGCACGGATTCCAAAAGGGTGATGCATATTCAAAATTTGGCCTCACATAAGTTACGTAAATATTTCTGAATATTTCCTAGTCTTTTTCTTGTCCTTGTAATTAACCAATTGTAATTACCTATTTGTGCTTACGGGAAAGAGCCCTAGGGTTGTAAACCCCGTTTTCTGGTCGGTTCCATTTTTATACTCAATGTTACTTAACATATTTGTCCTTAAAACTATGATTTTAGTTAGCATTAACTACCTCCTCACTTAGCAAATTCCAGTCATCAACAAACTTTTCACTAAAAATTAATTCCCTAATCCTGAAAAAAAAATTCAGACAAAGCTTCAAACGATGACCTCTAGTTCTATAACCAGCCATATCGAAATATCGATCCCTATTCACTCTGTCAAAATCATGAAGAAATTTAATAACCGTCACCATATCCCCCCTCATTCTTCTAGCTTCGAGTTAGGGCGAGTTTAATTCCCACAGCCTCTACTCATAACTGAGATTGCGTATTTTTGGCACCAGTTTTATAGCATATTTCTGAACTCTTCCCAACTTATTTATATGCTTTTTCAAGCATGGATTCCAAAAAGGTGCTGCATCTTCAAGCTCTGGCCTCACATAAATTATATAAATATTTCTGAATCTTTCCTGGTCTTTTCCTTAGCCATGTAATTACCAATCTGTGCTTACGGGAAAGACCCCTGAGCTCGTAAGTTCCCTTGTCATGGTTGGTTCCATTTTTATACTCAATGATGCTTATCATGATTGTTCTTAAAACTATGATTTGAGTTAGCATTAATTACCTCCTTGTTTAGCAAATTCCAATCATCAACTACTCTTACACTAAAAATGTACTTGTTTACATTATGCAGAGAAGTTTTCTTACGAAGCTTCAAACTATGACCTCTAGTTCTAGAGCCAGCCATATCAAAATATCTATATCTATTCACTTTATTAAAACCACATAGGAATTTAAAAACCGTCATTATATCTCCCTTCTCATTATTTTAGCTTCGAGTGATGGTAAGTCTAAGTCTTACAGTCTCTCCTCATAACTGAGATTGCATATTTTTAGTACCAGTTTCTTGGCATGTCTTTGAACTTTTTCTAGCTTAATTATGTGTTTTTCAAGCGTGGATTCCAAAAGCTGGCTGCATTTTCAAGCTCTGGCCTCACATAGGTTAAATAAATATTTCTGAACATTTCCTTGTCCATGTGTCTGGAGTCTACCCTTACATTTGCTAGGAAACCATATGCGGTCCTTACTATATCACTTATATGCATTTCTGGAGACAAATCCGCCTATATGTTTACTCTTAGATCACTCTCATTCTCCGTCTCTTGAAGTCCAGCACCTACTATTGAGTATCTAAGATTGGACCTTCACTCACTTGCATTACCTTATATTTTGAAGTATTGAATTTCATTAGGCACTTTTCTGACCATTCATGCAGACTATATAGGTCTTCCTGTAGTTCTCTGTCATTATTCTCATCTCTTATTTTCTTCACAATCTATACATCATCTGCAAAACATATTCATAAAAGAATTTACAGACTCTGATAAGTCATTTACATATACAAGGAACATAAGTGGCCTTAAAAACTGAACTCTGTGGAACCCCACTACTAACTCCTCTCCATTCAGGCATTACGTGTCTTACTCTAAACCGTCTGTTCCCTTCCTTCGGAGTAAGTTTTTAATAATTTCAAGACATTTCCACCTATTCTCACCATTACTTGCATCTTCTTAATATGTCTCCCACGTGGGACAGTATCAAATGCCTTCTGAAAATCAAGAAATATTCAATCCGCTCAGCCCACTCTTTCATGTGATATCCAGCTTAACTGATCATAAAATTCCAATAAGTTTGTTATTATTCATTTTCCCCCTCTGAAGCCATGTTGTCTCTCTGACAAAAGTTGAAGGACTCCAAGTATCGAGAGAGATATTTTCCTAGTAGTTTTTCTATAACTTTGCAAACTATGCTAGTCAAGTAAAGAGGCCTATAGTTGAGTTCTTAATCCCTCCTTCCCTTTTTAAAGAAGGTACTATCTTCAGATGTTTCCAGTATCTTGGAAACTTCTCAGATTCCATGAACTTATCAAATATGATGTCTAGTGATACTGATACTGGTTTAGTGCATTTTTTAAGTATATAAGTGGATATATCATCAGGACCTGTAGCTTTATGGGCATCTAACTCCGTCAGTGCATTGCATACCTCTGTGGCTGAAAAGGTGATGTTCTCTAATGCTGGCCTATGATCACCTATCTCTGAAGTCTAAGGAATGGGGTAATTTCTGCTGTAAATACTGACTGAAATTTCCTGTTCAATTCTTCGCAGATCTCTTCATCTGTCTCATCGATGCTTCCATCTTCTCTTTTTAACTTAAAAACCTGTTCTTTGACCTTCAGGTTTCATCTGATAAAGCTGTGGAAAAGGTTGGGATTTTCTTTAACCATCCTGGTAATATCCCTTTCATTATTTCTCTCAGCCTCTCTTCTTTTATTTAGGTAATCATTTCTTGCTCTTTTATAAGTCTACCAAGCATTTATGTGTTTTCTCCTCCTATACCTTTTCCAGCCTTTGACTTTCCACTCCTTAGCTCTCTTACACTCATTAATGAACCATTTCTCTCTGGCATGAATTACACCTACTTTGGTGGAAGGTATGCACGAATCTACTATCTTTCCATATTCCTCTCTAAAGATATCGTACATTTCTTGTACAGATTTGGTGTTAAATAAGGTCCGCCAGTCGATAACTGCTAAAAGCTCATTAATATTGTTATATTTTCCTTTCGGACAGTTCCTCCTCGTGTCCTTCTCAGTGCCCCTACTTTCAGGCAGTACGTCGATGATATACTTCATCTACAACACACAGTAGTCCGTTTTTCCAATTGGTGGATCATACTCAAGTTTTTCGATATTCAACATATTATCTGAGAATACAAGATCAAATGTATATGCAAATGTATATGTCCATGTGTGTTAATTTCTATACGTATGGCCAGATAAACTTTATATATATATATATATATATATATATATATATATATATATATATATATATATATATATATATATATATATATATATATATATATATATATATATATATATATATATATGAACAGAGAGGCATTCAGATAGGATTCCTTCATTGCTAGTGTAATAGATAAAGCTGTAAGGTTTGTTTCACTTTTAAGACCTGTGGTGTAGTTGGTAGCGCCTTGTCATAGTAATTATGTGTCCTAGGTTCAAGTCCTGTTCGGGGTAAAATGATTCATGTTTTCACATATGGTAATGTGCTTATTTGATTATACATATATATATATATATATATATATATATATATATATATATATATATATATATATATATATATATCCGGTTCCGGTTCCGGTTTTACGTCACGGACTCCCTTTTCAACCAAGGGCTAGGACGGTTGCCTTCATGCGAAGGACTTGTTTTGGCAGATGTAATCGTTACCCTGAGTGCATGCCCTTGCTAACCTCAGACCGTGACGGGGCGCGAACCCTCGACCTGACGCCTCAGAGTCGCGGACGCTACCGGTATATATATATATATATATATA
>JAXCGZ010005717.1:135000-137500 GCA_037179515.1 Halocaridina rubra | reverse complement strand
GAGTCACTGGAGTCGGGGGAGATTCCAAGATGCTGGAAACAAGCAAATGTGATACCTATCTTCAAAAAGGGAAGGAGGGATACGGCTCTGAACTATAGACCAGTTTCCTTGACCAGCATAGTTTGCAAACTTATGGAGAAACTACTAAGGAAACATATCTCTCTTCACTTGGAATCCTTCAACTTTTTGTCAGTGAGGCAACATGGCTTCAGAGAAGGTAGATCAACACTAACAAACTTATTAGAATTTTATGATGAGGTAAGCCAAATCTTACAGGAAAGAGAGGGCTGGGCAGATTGCATATTCCTAGACTTCCAGAAAGCGTCTGACACTGTTCCACATGGGAGACTTATTAGGAAGCTGCAATCAATGGCTAGAATAGGTGGAAATGTTTTGGAATGGATAAAAACTTACTTAGAAGGAAGGGAACAGAGGGTTAGAGTAAGACACTCAGTGTCTGAATGGAGAAGAGTTAGTAGTGGAGTTCCACAGGGTTCAGTTTTAGGGCCACTTTTGTTCCTTGTATATGTAAATGACCTACCAGAGTCTGTAAATTCATTCATGAATATGTTTGCAGATGATGCAAAGATTGTGAAGAAAGTAAAAAACGAGAACAATGGTAGAGAACTTCAGGAGGATCTAAATAATCTGCATGAGTGGTCAGAAAAGTGGCTAATGAAATTCAATACTTCAAAATGTAAGGTAATGAGAATGGGTACAAGTGCAAGAAGGCCTAAGCTTGACTACTCGGTGGCTGGAGTACAACTTCAAGAGACAGAAAATGAGAGAGATCTAGGAGTAAACATACTGGCGGATTTGTCTCCAGAAATACATATAAATGGCATAGTAAGGGCAGCATATGCATTCTTATCAAATGTAAGGGTAGCCTTCAGGCACATGGACAAGGAAATGTTCAGAAATATTTATGTAACCTATGTGAGGCCAAAACTCGAATATGCAGCCCCCTTTGGAATCCGCACTTGAAAAAGCACATAGCTAAGCTTGAAAAAGTTCAAAGACATGCCACGAAACTGGTGCCAGAAATACGCAATCTCAGTTATGATGAGAGGCTGAGGGAATTAGACTTACCATCACTCGAAGCTAGAAGAGTGAGGGGGGATATGGTGACAGTCTTTAAATTCCTTCATGGTTATGATAGAGTGGATAGGGATCGATATTTTGATATGGCTGGCTCTAGAACTAGAGGTCATAGTTTGAAGCTTCGTAAGAAAACTTCTTTGCAGGATGTAAGGAAATACTTTTTCAGTGTAAGAGTAGTTGATAATTGGAATTCGCTAAGCGAGGAGGTAGTTAATGCTATCTCAATCCATAGTTTTAAGGACAGGTATGATAAGTATCACTAAGTATAAAATGGAAGCGATCAGGAGACGGGGAGATACGAGCTTTGGGCTCTTTCCCGTAAACACAATTAGGTAATCACAATTAGGTAATCATTCAAAATCTCAGTTATGATGAGAGGCTGAGGGAATTAGACTTACCATCACTCGAAGCTAGAAGATTGAGGGGGGATATGGTGACAGTCTTTAAATTCCTTCATGGTTATGATAGAGTGAATAGGGATCGATATTTTGATATGGCAGGCTCTAGAACTAGAGGTCATAGTTTGAAGCTTCGTAAGAAAACTTCTTTGCAGGATGTAAGGAAATACTTTTTCAGTGTAAGAGTAGTTGATAATTGGAATTGGCTAAGCAAGGAGGTATTTAATGCTATCTCAATCCATAGTTTTAAGGACAGGTATGATAAGTATCACTAAGTATAAAATGAAACCGATGAGGAGACGGGAAGATACGAGCTTTGGAGTCTTTCCCGTAAACACAATTAGGTAAGTACACACACACACACACACACACACACACACACACACACACACACACACACACACACACACACACATATATATATATATATATATATATATATATATATATATATATATATATATATATATATATATATATATATATATATATATTATATTTACTTACTTATTTTTTATATTATAATTATAATATTAGAACATTTAAAACTAAATAAGCAGACACATTTGCAGATTATTAGAAAAACAACAATATATCTATAAAAAAAGTAAGTTTATATAAACATATTGATTCACTAACACCATGTACTATATCTGGAGCCAAGATAATAATAATAATAATAATAATAATAATAATAATAATAATAATAATAACAATAATAATAATAATAATAATAATAATAATAATAATAATAATAATAATAATAGTAATAAAAATTATAATAATAATAATAATAATAATAATAATAATAATAATAATAATAATAATAATAATAATAATAATAATAATAATAATAATAATGTATTCACAGCAGGAAGTAGTCCATAAAACTGTTTGGTTAATACGGTTGTTGTTATGGTTGTCGTCAAGAGGAAGTATTTTTTTTTTCTTTTCATCTTTTATTGTTGGTAACTGATTTACCGGTCATTTACCCCCAAGGG
>JAXCGZ010005717.1:112500-130000 GCA_037179515.1 Halocaridina rubra | reverse complement strand
ACACACACACACACACACACACACACACACACACACACACACATACATAGTTTGCAAACTTATGGAGAAACTACTAAGGAAACATATCTCTCTTCACTTGGAATCCTTCAACTTTTTGTCAGTGAGGCAACATGGCTTCAGAGAAGGAAGATCAACAGTAACAAACTTATTAGAATTTTATGATGAGGTAAGCCAAATCTTACAGGAAAGAGAGGGCTGGGCAGATTGCATATTCCTAGACTTCCAGAAAGCGTTTGACACTGTTCCACATGGGAGACTTATTAGGAAGCTGCAATCAATGGCTAGAATAGGTGGAAATGTCTTGGAATGGATAAAAACTTACTTAGAAGGAAGGGAACAGAGGGTTAGAGTAAGACACTCAGTGTCTGAATGGAGAAGAGTTAGTAGTGGAGTTCCACAGGGTTCAGTTTTAGGGCCACTTTTGTTCCTTGTATATGTAAATGACCTACCAGAGTCTGTAAATTCATTCATGAATATGTTTGCAGATGATGCAAAGATTGTGAAGAAAGTAAAAAACGAGAACAATGGTAGAGAACTTCAGGAGGATCTAAATAATCTGCATGAGTGGTCAGAAAAGTGGCTAATGAAATTCAATACCTCAAAATGTAAGGTAATGAGAATGGGTACAAGTGCAAGAAGGCCCAAGCTTGACTACTCGTTGGCTGGAGTACAACTTCAAGAGACAGAAAATGAGAGAGATCTAGGTGTAAACATACTGGCAGATTTGTCTCCAGAAATACATATAAATGGCGTAGTAAGGGCAGCATATGCATTCTTATCAAATGTAAGGGTAGCCTTCAGGCACATGGACAAGGAAATGTTCAGAAATATTTATGTAACCTATGTGAGGCCAAAACTCGAATATGCAGCCCCCTTTTGGAATCCGCACTTGAAAAAGCACATAGCTAAGCTTGAAAAAGTTCAAAGACATGCCACGAAACTGGTGCCAGAAATACGCAATCTCGGTTATGATGAGAGGCTGAGGGAATTAGACTTGCCATCACTCGAAGCTAGAAGAGTAAGGGGGGATATGGTGACAGTCTTTAAATTCCTTCATGGTTATGATAGAGTGGATAGGGATCGATATTTCGATATGGCTGGCTCTAGAACTAGAGGTCATAGTTTGAAGCTTCGTAAGAAAACTTGTTTGCAGGATGTAAGGAAATACTTTTTCAGTGTAAGAGTAGTTGATAATTGGAATTCGCTAAGCGAGGAGGTAGTTAATGCTATCTCAATCCATAGTTTTAAGGACAGGTATGATAAGTATCACTAAGTCTAAAAATGGAACCGATCAGGAGACGGGAGGATACGAGCTTTGGGCTCTTTCCCGTAAACACAATTAGGTAATCACAATTAGGTAATCACATACATACACACCGCGCGTTCAGTGACACAGGGAATTGCTCCTCTTAAATTTTTAACTGTTTCGAGTGACTAAAGTGCTTAGTGGAAAACTTTACCATAATTTCCATAAATCTGAAATCCTGCAGAGTATTGTGAGTACAAAAACTAATATTTGTTGTAAGACGAGACTGTTCATATTAAAGGAAAAAAATTGAGAACTTTTTCGTGAGGAAGAGAGAGAAGCTGCCGTCCAGTTTCTGCCTTGAGGGAAATCTAGAAGAGTTGCCAGACGTGGAGCCATCACACCACATTACCTAATTTTTTGTGTAAACTGGGGAAAGCTCTTAAGCCGTTTTACCTGATCCTGTGGTTCTATATATTGTTAAAATCAGTATCCTTCCCATTTATATTAACTAGTTAGTTAGTTTGATACACGAAAAAATTGAATAATAAAAGAAAAAAAATTACCAAATACCCACCTGTCAACAGTACTGAGTTAAGTTGCCAAGTAGTACAGCAGTCCTATTTTCTTCATTTTTTTTGCTTTTCTTTTAGCTTTCTCTTTTGCTATTTTGTTATTTTGTATATATATTGAGTTAAATGTAAAGTCTAAATCCCGTGATAACATATCTTGGTTAGCAAGTCAGTTTATCAGTTAGGAAGAATATATAACAGAAACAGGTGGGTGCCACCTCGAACACAAATTCGAATTTTCCTTCAGGTTTGACTTTTGTTTTTCTTTTTCTTTTTATACTTAAATTACCATGGTCAAGTTTTTAAGTTAAGATGTGTGTTACCAGAAAGGAGACAAACTGAGTCACTAAATAGCACTTATATGGAGATATAAAAATTCTGTGTGAAGGTAAATTAGAAGTTTTTCTCTTTTCTTTTTTTTTTCCTCTTTCTCGTCTTCTTTCTATATTCTGTGAGAGGGAGAACATAAAAATGAAGCCATCTCTGTCCCAAACCTCTCCCACCCATGGGTCGGGAGAAGGGGTAGTCATCAGAGGACTTAAACAGAGAATCAAGAAGTTAGAGGAAATGGTTACAAGTCTTGATGATAAAATTCGGAATATGGATGGAGAAATGAAAGAGAATGAAACACTCAGAGAACAAATAAGATCTTTGGAGGAAGCAAATAAAGCACAAGGGCAGGAGAGCAAGGAACTAGAAAAAAGAATAAAGAAGCTGGAAGGGGAAAAGAGTCAACTAGAATCTAGAATTTCTAAACAAGAAGATAAAAACAAACAGCTAAATGACAACCTAAAGGAATTAGATGTTAGTTCACTGCTCTCTTCTGAGAGAGACGAGATTGCTGCTTGGAATGTTCAGATTAAGGAAAACATTGAACAGTTCAGAAAAGAGTTCCAGGAGCTGAATATGGAAAATGATGCCATGAAAACGTCCTTTGCTGATGCACTAAAGGGGAATGTGGCAGTAAAAGAGGCTGTAAAGGTGGTGGCACTGGAAAACATACAAACAGTTGACTATAAAGAGACAGTAATCGAAAAAATGAAAGACGTTGTGATGGAAAGGGCAAACCCACTCATCAGACAGGCACTTGATAAGGAGAAGACAGTGGTAATCTCAGGCATAAGTGAATCCCAGGAGCCAACATGGCAGGGGAGACTTGAAGAAAATAAAGCTAACGTTGTAGACCTGATAAGAAAGCTTGGAGTAGTATGTGGTCCTGAGGATATTGTAAACATACACCAACTAGGTAAATATTCGAGGGAAGGAAAGCCGAGACCAACAAAAGTAACCTTTGAGAGAGGGGAGACATGTAGGGAAATATTGTTGAGAAAAAAAAGTCTAAAAGACCTTCAAGAATGCAAAGAAGTGTTCATTAGACGATACAGAACACAGGAAGAGATGGGAAAGATCAAAAACTTGTTGCAAGAGGCAAGAAGGTTAAATGATGAAAGAAATGAAGAAGAGAAGAAAAATTTTCGTTACAGAATACTTCCAGACAAAGGGGAGATAAAGAAGATAATGACAGAAGATCAGGGGATGGGGCCTCATTAAGATTGTTATACACAAATGCTGATGGATTAGCTGGTAAGGCAGTAGAATTAAAAGATAGGATTCACAACAGTAAGGCAGATATAGTAGCAATTACAGAGACTAAGTTGAGTGAGGACATAAACAGTGTCACAGTTTTTCCTAAGGGCTTCAGAATACTAAGGGTCGAAAGATCTGAGAGGACTGGTGGAGGGATAGCACTGCTCATAAGTGAGAGGATTCAAGTTGAAGAAATAAACTTGGCTATAGAAAGTGAGTTCAGGGAATTTCTTGTTGCTCGCATAAATACTGGGTCAGAGAGCATTATAATAACTGTTGTATACAACCCACCAAGGAACCAAAATAGGCTTGAAATTTATGAGGAAAGTCATATAGGTACGATTGAAGTCATAAACTCAGTTGTTAACATGGCGCGGGAGAAAAAATGTAGGATTTTGATTATGGGAGACTTTAATCATAAAGAGATAGATTGGATAAATCTTGACCCACACAGTGGTGAGGACTCATTTGGGGCAAGATTCCTAGATTGCGTACAAGGGAATTTCCTACACCAACATGTAATGGAACCAACAAGAGCCAGGGGTGGGGATGAGCCATCACTACTTGATCTGGTGTTCACAGATAATGTGTTGGATATTGAAAATATTGAGTATGAACCACCAATTGGAAAGAGTGACCACTGTGTGTTGTTGATGGAGTATATCATTGAAGACATTCTTCCTGAGAGTAGAGGCACTGAGGACATGAGGAGGAACTATCCGAAAGGAGATTACATCAAAATGAATGAGCTTTTTGCAGTTATTGACTGGAGAACCTTATTTTACAACAAATCTGTACAAGAAATGTATGACATCTTTTGTGAGAAATATGGGAAGATAGTAGATTGCTGCATACCTGTCACCAAAGTAGGTGTAATTCATGCCAGAGAGAAATGGTTCGATAATGGGTGTAAAAGAGCTAAGGAGTGGAGAGACAAATGCTGGAAAAGGTATAGGAGGAGAAAAAACATAAATGCCTGGCAAACCTACAAAAGAGCAAGAAATGACTACCTAAGTAAAAGGAGAGAGGCAGAGAGAGATTATGAGAGGGACATCACCAGGAAGGCTAAAGAAAATCCCAAGCTTTTCCACAGCTTTATCAGAGGAAAACTGAAGGTAAAAGAACAGGTTTTAAGGCTAAAGAGAGCGGATGGAAGCATCACTGAGACGGACGAAGAGATCTGCAAAGAATTGAACAAGGAGTTTCAGTCAGTATTTACAGTAGAAAATACCCCACCCCCTCAGATTGCAGTGATAGAAGCTCAAGGGCCGGTACTAGAGAACATCAACCTTACAGCCACAGAGGTATGCAAAGCGCTGATGGATTTAGATGTTCATAAAGCTACAGGTCCTGATGACATATCCCCTCATGTGCTTAAAAAATGCGCAAACACAATATCAGTGGCACTAAGTATCATATTTAAGGAGTCACTGGAGTCGGGGGAGATTCCAAGATGCTGGAAACAAGCAAATGTGATACCTATCTTCAAAAAGGGAAGGAGGGATACGGCTCTGAACTATAGACCAGTTTCCTTGACCAGCATAGTTTGCAAAGTTATGGAGAAACTACTAAGGAAACATATCTCTCTTCACTTGGAATCCTTCAACTTTTTGTCAGTGAGGCAACATGGCTTCAGAGAAGGAAGATCAACAGTAACAAACTTATTAGAATTTTATGATGAGGTAAGCCATATCTTATAGGAAAGAGAGGGCTGGGCAGATTGCATATTCCTAGACTTCCAGAAAGCGTTTGACACTGTTCCACATGGGAGACTTATTAGGAAGCTGCAATCAATGGCTAGAATAGGTGGAAATGTCTTGGAATGGATAAAAACTTACTTAGAAGGAAGGGAACAGAGGGTTAGAGTAAGACACTCAGTGTCTGAATGGAGAAGAGTTAGTAGTGGAGTTCCACAGGGTTCAGTTTTAGGGCCACATTTGTTCCTTGAATATGTAAATGACCTACCAGAGTCTGTAAATTCATTCATGAATATGTTTGCAGATGATGCAAAGATTGTGAAGAAAGTAAAAAACGAGAACAATGGTAGAGAACTTCAGGAGGATCTAAATAATCTGCATGAGTGGTCAGAAAAGTGGCTAATGAAATTCAATACCTCAAAATGTAAGGTAATGAGAATGGGTACAAGTGCAAGAAGGCCCAAGCTTGACTACTCGGTGGCTGGAGTACAACTTCAAGAGACAGAAAATGAGAGAGATCTAGGAGTAAACATACTGGCAGATTTGTCTCCAGAAATACATATAAATGGCGTAGTAAGGGCAGCATATGCATTCTTATCAAATGTAAGGGTAGCCTTCAGGCACATGGACAAGGAAATGTTCAGAAATATTTATGTAACCTATGTGAGGCCAAAACTCGAATATGCAGCCCCCTTTTGGAATCCGCACTTGAAAAAGCACATAGCTAAGCTTGAAAAAGTTCAAAGACATGCCACGAAACTGGTGCCAGAAATACGCAATCTCGGTTATGATGAGAGGCTGAGGGAATTAGACTTGCCATCACTCGAAGCTAGAAGAGTAAGGGGGGATATGGTGACAGTCTTTAAATTCCTTCATGGTTATGATAGAGTGGATAGGGATCGATATTTCGATATGGCTGGCTCTAGAACTAGAGGTCATAGTTTGAAGCTTCGTAAGAAAACTTCTTTGCAGGATGTAAGGAAATACTTTTTCAGTGTAAGAGTAGTTGATAATTGGAATTGGCTAAGCGAGGAGGTAGTTAATGCTATCTCAATCCATAGTTTTAAGGACAGGTATGATAAGTATCACTAAGTCTAAAAATGGAACCGATCAGGAGACGGGAAGATACGAGCTTTGGGCTCTTTCCCGTAAACACAATTAGGTAATCACACACACACACACACACACACACACACACACACACACACACACACACACACACACATATATATATATATATATATATATATATATATATATATATATATATATATATATATATATATATATATATATATATATATATATATATATCCTAATAAACCGAACTAACTAACCATTTTCCCATATAATAATAATTATACTAATAATAATAATAATAATAATAATAATAATAATAATAATAATAATAGTAGTAGTAGTAGTAGTAGTAGTAGTAGTAGTAGTAGTAGTAGTAGTAGTAGTAGTAGTAGTAGTAGGGAGTAGTAGTAGTTGTTGTTGTTGGTGTTGTTGTTGTTGTTTATTAAAACTATAATAATAGGAATAGCTACATAAAAGCCAGTTCCGAAATGATGAAGACGATCCACTTGATGGTCCTCTAACTGTATGTTAAAATAAACCTTTCAATGCTTTTATTTCCAGTAACAAGAACGTGGCATGAGATACGAGAGGATTCGGGAGCTCGTCCGCCATCCCTGCAACAACACACAATGATTGTTTCTAAGGGAAGGATTATGGTCTTTGGAGGAGAACTCTGCATGTCCAACGAAACGCCTCTATGGATATATACGCCACAGGTACGGACGCATGTTTCATCAGTTCAGATCTCACTTCAAACCCTAAACTGGAATTTAGCAACACATTTAATAGGGAATATCTGAATGGGTTATTTCATGCCATTGTTCAAGCCTTATGCTGACCTAAGTCCTTCTTGGATCCTTGGACTTCCAGTATAGCGCAATA
This sequence comes from Halocaridina rubra, assembly GCA_037179515.1. Classification (NCBI taxonomy): domain Eukaryota; kingdom Metazoa; phylum Arthropoda; class Malacostraca; order Decapoda; family Atyidae; genus Halocaridina; species Halocaridina rubra. Next base: position 122,915 of record JAXCGZ010005717.1, on the reverse strand, counting down.
CTTTCTTGAGTTCAGGTCATATTTCAGACCTTATGCTTGAGCTAATACCTTTATGGATTTGTGCATCACAGGTTCTGTACAATCAAATGTAGTCATTAATTCAGACTTTAGCTAAGGCCTTATGCAGTATTACATTATGCTCGCACTTTGAGAGTACCCAACGTGAATATATATATATATATATATATATATATATATATATATATATATATATATATATATATATATATATATATATATATATATATATATATATATATATAGATAGATAGATAGATAGATAGATAGATAGATAGATAGATAGATAGATAGATAGATAGATAGATAGATAGATAGATAGACAGGCAGACAGACAGCCAGATAGATAGATAGATAGATAGATAGATAGACAGATAGTTAGTTGAGAAAATATCTCTGGATATATAACAATGTCATGGTATCAGATAGGAATGTATGACTTGGTCAAGGCACCAAAAATATCAAGATTCAGATTAATCCATTACTAAGAATGTATAGAGACAACTAATCCAGTCGGGGTATAGGTCTCTGGCAGATATGATCTTCAACAAGCCCATTTTACCTTGTTATGCGAGCATTTGGAGGCTTTATCTTCATCTTCAAATTATTAAATGTATATAATCATCATGCTCCATACTATTCCTTTGAAGACCTGTACATCCATGAGAGAAATGCTCTCTATACACTTTTTTCAAAGGAGATATTTGAAGCATGGTGTTTTGTTGTCTTGAGTAACACATATATTCCTTTCTGATGCTATATCATCATGCTAAATATTCGGATATATTTTATCAATAAATTATTTCACCAGTGTCCTTGAAAAAGCACCAAGGAATAATGAAAATAAAACAGTCTATGTTGAAGACACTCTTGAATAAAAAAATAAAAAAATATGATGTCACGTATGGAAGAGAATCTTCATAATCATTGCCTTTTCTCGAGAGGTTTGTTCTCCGTAATGTGTATACTAAGGCAGATGGGTCATCGTGTTGAATATATTATCTGGCGGAGTAGCCTGTACTTTTATTGGAGAAGCTCCCTCTATATACTTTCTTCAGAGGACACATCTGAAGCATGGTGTCTTGGCATCTTGAGTAAAACTTGTCTTTCTCTTTTATCCTATTACAGTGTGTGTGTGTGTGTGTGTGTGTGTGTGTGTGTGTGTGTGTGTGTGTGTGTGTGTGTGTGTGTGTGTGTGTGTGTGTTACCTAATTGTGATCACAGGAAAGAGCCCTTTCCTTGAAGCTAATTTCATTTTTAACTCACTAACATATAGCACAACTTTGCATTAAACTATGAATGCATTTTGCATTTACTGTTTCCTCGCTTTGCAAATTCCAGTTATCAACTATTCTTAGTAGCAATTCCTTACATCCTGCAAAAAAATATTTTTTGTGAAACTCAAAACTATGACCCCCAGTTCTAGACCCAGCCATATCCAAATATCGCTCACTGTCCACGCTCTTAAAACCATCATGGAATTGAAAAACTGTTACCATATTCTCCTCTTTCGTCTAGGCTCGAGTAATGGTAAGTTTGACTCACTCAGTCATTCCTTATAAATGAGATTCCATATCCTTTACCAACGTTTTAGCATATCTTTGAATTCTCTCCAATTTATTAACATGCTTTTAAGTATGGTTTCCAAAACAGCGCTGCATATTCAGGCTTTGGCCTAACATAAATCACATAAATATTTCTAAACATATCCTCCTCCATGTGTCAAAAGGCCTCCCTTAAGTTTGCTAAGAAAGCAGGTGGTGTCTTTAATATACCATTTATATGGGTTTCCAGAGACAAATATGCCAATACATTTACCCTAAAATCTATTCCATTCTGTCTCTCTTGAAGTTCCACATCTGTCAAAAAGTACCCAAACTTTGGCATTCTTGTACTTTTGTCCATTTTCATTAGTTTACATAATGAAGTATTGAATCTCATTATCCACTTGTCTGACCACTCATGCGGACTTTTTAGGTCTTCCTGCAAGTTCTCTGCCAGTTTTATTGTCTATTGCTCTCTTCACAATCTTTGCAACATCTGCAAATATGTTTAAAATATATATACAAGCTCTGGCAAGTTATTCACTTATATGATGAACGGAATTGGCCCTAAAACTGATTCCTGTGGAGCCCCACTGCAAACCTTTCTTAAGTCAGGCACTGCATGTCTTAAAGTGATCCTATGTCCCTTTCCTACTGTATAAATTTTTATCCACCCCTAGACATATCCCTCTATTCTTGCCAAAACTTACAGCTTCTTAGTAAGTCTCACATGTGGGACTGTATCAAGTGCCTGAAAATCAGAGAATATGTAATCTGTCCAACCCTCTTTTTCTTGTCAGATTTGGTTTATATAATCATAAAGTACTAATAAGCAGTATTATAATATTAAGCAGACCGAATTTCCAGTAATGAAAAGAGTAATTACTGTTATTGAATTTTTCTCTTTCAGACAAGGGTATGGCGGAAATGGCAGTGGGCAGGAGGGGGGCATTCCTCAGGCGCTGGAGGCGGAGGGAATCGTGGAAGGAGAGAGGGAGCGTGTGGCCCCACTGGGCGTCGCGGACATTCAGCTGTCGTAGCTGGAGAGCACATGATAATATATGGAGGATATCAGGATCTGAGGGGATCTTCAGCTGAAATGTGGAGTTTCCATCTAGGTATATTAGGAAGCTTCTAAGAGCTTTAACTCAAACTCTTCAGTGCAATCTTAGAGAGATGTACTAGAAGGCAAATAAAAGGGATATTCTCTAAGGTGGAGAGAAAGAAACCATTCTCGTATTCCCCACCTGTTGTAAGGGCCGAGTTAAGGGATGGAAGTGAGAGGAGCTTGCAATTCCTCCGTCAATGAAGTTTTTTTTTTTTCTGCCACATAGTACATGACAAACGTGGGCTGCACTGGGTATGATGCCCTGTTGCCTGGCTTCACTTTTTATAGTTAGACTAACACCAGCCTACATATATATATATATATATATATATATATATATATATATATATATATATATATATATATATATATATATATATATATATATATATATTAATAACACTGAATTGTTAACATACAGTCTAAACTGGAAGGAAAAGCCCATTAAATAAAACAACGAAAATATATATATATAAAGTACTTATTAATTGTACTTTGATAAGGTGACCAGCTTAGGTCACGAAATTAATAAGTACTTTATATATATATATATATATATATATATATATATATATATATATATATATATATATATATATATATATATATATATATATATATATATATATATATATATATTCGTTGTTTCATATATATATATATATATATATATATATATATATATATATATATATATATATATATATATATATATATATATATATATATATATATGCATGTGTGTGTGTGTGTTTTTTTTTGTATGTATGTGTGTATATATACACACACAACACACATGACAATCTATAGGTATGCATAAGGTGATACCAATTGTAACAGTGAAGATGTAAAATAAGTAGGAAAACACTTTTTTTTGACTGCCAGAGCCCGTCATGAATACTCTAATGAAAGTCTCTGATCACTTAATCCCACTAATAAAAAAAACTACTTTCATAGCTTATTTTTACATTTAAAGATGAAAACAAGCCATAAGTGCTATTGGAAAGTGGTAAAAATATGAACAGAGAAATTAAGTAGAGAGAGTTTATTCCCTGCTCTTGCAGTTAGCAGAGAGATAGCCTTCTTTCTAAGTTGGTAGTGCCTCAGTATACTGGTGGATTGTCAAGTGTGCTGTAGATTCGAATCCTGGTCAGGGCCAGGTAACTGCGTCAATTACACAAATGTTAAAATGTTTATTTGGCAATATATATATATATATATATATATATATATATATATATATATATATATATATATATATATATATATATATATATTTGTCTTCAGATTCTGACTAAAATTATTTTAAGAATATCTTTTATTTATAATCCTTTCATATACCTTTATGTAATTATTTCATAGGTATGCCCACTCATTCTCATATACATATTTTCTCTCTTTTCTCTTCTTTAGTACTTAAAGTTACATCATGCAGTACTATCAAGTACTGTGCTTACTATTCTATGACTACAATTATACTGTTTTATTGCATATATATAACTGGAAACTCACCAAGGGAAACAATAAAATGACAGAATCTGAGAACAGCTATAGTACTAATGGCGTGGATATGATGAACTACAATTCATGTTCTTTCTTTTTAAGCACGATCAGCAAGTACTTGTGAACCTTACATACACTGTACACTCAAACACTTCACAATATAATATGGCCAGCCACTCGTCTTGAAATTGACCATTCATTCAACCAGGAACGTCAGGTCAAGTGGTCTGGGAGGGACCTGATAGAGGAGATAAAGAATAGAGGGTGAATGAGAATGTGGATGAGGAGCAGGAAGAGAGGAGGTGGAGGTGGAATGTGTTTTCAGATGAGATAATTCTCTTGAGAGAAAGAAAGAGAGAGAGAGAGAGTCTGAGAAACAATAAGAGAAACTGATTGATTTCGTAGTGTATAGTTCAAATCATTCCTTAATATGTATGGTACTGATACAAAACTAATATATTGATACTAGTACAGATAAACATACAACTTTGTAGCAACATCACTGGTATTACTACATCCATTTTGGAAAAACTTCCACTGATAATTTATTTATATACATCGCTATTCATAGATGTAACTATTTGTGGCAGTGATCTGACCTACTCTAACAGAGAACGAAACATGGAATCAGCTTTCTTCAAGAGGTGAACAACCTGCAGCCCGCCATGCCCATTCAGCCGTCCTGCATGACAACCAAATGTGGGTGTATGGTGGTATGACTGATCTCCAAGAACGTAATGACTTCTGGAGGTATGATACAGGTAAATACAGTACAGCATTTCCTTCCCATTGTAGTTATTGTTATCAACCAGGATAAGTATGTAGAAGTAATGGTACAGGAATGCAACCCAAAATCTATTGAACTGGGTTTTCAATGATGCTGCCATTTTTTTTTATATATATTTTGGGTATCATCAACCGTAGGCATGTTTTTTGTGCACTCTGGTGTACAGTTTTCTTTACTGTAATTGTGGCGCCCAAAAATAATTTGCTACAGAACTCTCAGAAGGTGGGAATGAGAGGAGCATGTCCTTTACACTGATGAAAGGCATTGTAATAGAGATATATAAGTATTGTTCTTTCTAGCTGTGTCATCTCCATGTTTAATAACCAACAGTTTACTGTTTACAAGAGAAAGAGCTGCACTGAACATAAAATATGACTAAATACAATCTTGTATTTTTTCTGCAGTGGGCCGTACATGGACTCAGATTCGTTCAAGACCATCTCCGGGTTACCTTCATTCTCATGTTTCTGCTAAGCTCCATTCAGCAATGATAATATTTGGTGGGGAGAGACAGGGTGAAATTCTCAATGATCTCTGGAGATACTACTTTGGTATAACTCTTATATTTTTCTTTTTATTTATAATTTTTAAGTCATATGTTGCTAATCTCATGTACATGTGAAGTTTTAAACCTCTTTATGCATTGCACCATGCCAGATTCTTAAGTTCAAAGCTGTTTATATCTGTGAAAGAACTAAAACGAATTGTAGTTGCTTTGTTAATCGTAATACTGTGCACAGTATGATGCTTATCAACCGAAATAGTATGAAGTATTACGAATATACTGTAAGATATATATATACAGAATGAGATATGCTATGGTCTTAAATTGTTCCATTCAGAGATGGAGCTTGATGCTTTTTAGGATTGTGCTAACTTAGAATATTAAGTTTCAGTATCAAATATTTATGTAATAATGCTAATGGTCTCTCAATCTACAGCTACTGGTACATGGGAACGTCTCATGTCATCTGGAATCAAGCCTCAGCCAAGGTCACAATTCTGTGCATTTGTGGCCCCATCTCACCACATGAAAGGTCCACGTTTTCATTCATCACATTCTGGGCTAGGATCATCATCGACCAGTAGTAGTAGTTACAGCAGCAGTGGATACAGTAGTTCACATAGCCACGATTCTTATCGAACGAGAAGAGTTCATCCAAATGATTCAGGAGCTACTTCTGGAACATTCCAGAGTAGCATAAAAAGCACAGGAGGCTCATGTGATGATTCTCATGAGTGTGTTTGCCATGAATGTGATGTGGATGAAGAGGACTTGGATCCCAGTCGACTCAGATCACTAATACAGAGAAACTGCTCTAATGCCCCCACTGCCCAACTCAAACTATCCATTTCCAAGTTTTCTCAATTGAATCTGTCTCATTTGGGACGTTATTACAGTTATAGTATGCTAAGTAATGACAGTACAGAAAGCATAGTGGAAGAATCTTTAGCAAGCACGTGTGATAGCGTTGGTAGTAAAATTGTAAAATCACAAAGTATTCATGTAATGAACAAAGACAATGATAGTAAGCAGGAACGGGGAAGAAGTGGAATGACTAGAGATATTGTGTCAGTGCCAAATTTTGGGGATGTAACGGACGAAGAATATGAAGGGCAGGTAACATCACAAATGCCCATCAATCATGTTAAAGTTATAACTGTGTTGCCAGCAGAAGGAACTGAGGAAGCTAGTCTAGAGGATGATCCAAGTGATATTATGGCAGGCATAAAAGGTCGATTGACATTCAATCATGAAGATACATTACAATCTACTGACACCAGTATTAGTGAAAACCTCATGTCCTTTTCATGTACTACAGACAGTAATTTAAGTAGTAATACAAATCTTTATGGTGCATACAATTATAATGTAGGTGGTCTAAACAGCTTTGCTAATCCTAACTATGTAGGTTTTGATCCTGGTCAAGACTCCAGTTGTCTCCTGAGCAAAGATTATTGGAGAACAGGAGCCCTAGATCTAGAAAGTGCTCGCCATAAGGAATTTGCAGAGATGCTGAGGACTCCTCCAGATTCTGGGATTGGTCTTGGAGTGGAAATGGAAAGAAGAACTCCACTTGATCTCACTTTAACAACTTTAGAGGACTTTGTCACTTTTGATAATCAAACTGCGCGTTTTAACAAGACACATCCTGCTGATACTCAGCCTATAGATGCCAATACCAATGGCACCAATACCACTGATGCATCTACAACACATAAAACAAGTTCAACAACAAAGGTGACCTTTTCCTCTAGTCCTTCTCAAGTATGCAGGGGAACATCTGGTCAGCCATCACAGGGTAATTATAACACCTCTGGAGGTGGTGCACAACCCCCTTCACGCATGAATCCATTCATGAAACCTGAACCTATATATGAAAGTGATTCACCAAGCGCTATGTATATAATGGGAGGTAAGGAAACAGACCACATGACGGCATTTAAGCGACCAATTTCAATATGGAAGTTAGATTTACCCTTTTGAAGAGATCAATTGAGAATGTGATCATATATTTTGGGGCTATTCTATACCAGTTTTAGGACTTCATAATGCTGCCTTCCAGCAATTTTAGACTGATGCATTTTGTACAAAGAACATAAGGAATCACACTAATTTCTTGTGTACATTTTAATTGGATATATTTTCTCACCTAGGGTCCCAAGGAAAGGGAAGTAGCCAACTACTGTATTTGCAAATCTTTCATGTAAAGTATTGTATCTGTCCATAACACCCCGTCCTATGTACTGTGTAACTCAGTATATCAAAGGAAGTTTTCATCTCATTCTTTATAATGTTCATCTAGTGTCCAGGAAAATAATAGATATCATCATATGTGAAGCATTACATGTTCAATATTGCATGTTTAAAGAGACATACCCATATTTAACAGAAGTGTATGCATGAGGCTGGCTTTTGAGGTAGCAAAAATAGTAGCCAAGCAACACAAGTCTCTTCCATTTACGGCAAGCCAATTGCATCCTACACTGTACAGTCTGGGAGTGCTCTTTTCAATCAAGCAATAGAGAATCTGCTTTCATTGTTTAATTACATGTTGATATGGAACTGTCCTCTTTATAACAGCCTCTTGCAGTTTGGTAATGCAAGTAAGTGATTGCATTAAAGGATGTAAGAATTAATTGTTTTGATGCATTTATTGAGTAGGTTAGCTAAATTTTAGTATGTTAAGAGGGGTCACTTTGAATGCTGGCTATGCTGGTACAGCAAGTTTAACATGTTTTGGTTATGTTTTCCAAAATCACCGAATAATCTTAATAGAATTCATACCTTCTTAAAAAAGATGCAAGGAAAACGAATATTTTCTATGTGAATATGTGGTAAGGCAACTTGAGTCTCAAGTCCTTCAGCGCCAGTGAGGACTGTTGACCCAGTTTTGCTAGTATTCTCTGAGACTGCTCAGTACGTGCAATATAAGTTGAAATTTATTGTTATAGTGACTTGAAACCAGGGTATGGTATTATTTTTTGTTATACTTAGTAAAGTGTAAGAAAATTATGTATATATTTTTTCTATGGGTTTCTTATTAGCTAAGAGGTCGGGTACACAATAAACGTAAAAATACATTCCAGTATTATACCTGCATCAAAAGGCAATGTGAACTTGTATCATGTAAAAATGTTGGTGTAAAAATTATATTATAAAATCTCGTGGTACTGAAACTAGAAATTTCTACAACACATACACAATTGGTTACAATCTCTGGAACAGGAGCTCTTGAATGATCTTTTTCTCCCGTAATTGATACAAAGAATTGTGAGTTTATAATACTTACAAGCCAACAGTTAAACATTTATATTCATGTGAGTTTCTCTAGTTGAGATCTATGTGTGTTCTTCATTCTAGTCAGTGTACTTGGACAAACTCATTTTGAATAAGAACGGTAAAAATGTTTATATAGTATTAATAGACTAATTTAAGACCATTGTACACATATAGATGTTTTAACAGTTATTGGTTTAGTAATATAACTATTTAAGAATACCTTCCATCATGCAAAACTGGGAGCCAGACATCGGCAACATTGCAAGAGTAAGCTTGGATTCTAAATTATAGTAAATTTTTCAACATGAAGGTATATTCCATTGAATCTCAAAATTAGTCACATCCGTAATAACAGAATCAAGAAGTGGTGGCTTATCCTACCCTACCCGACAGCACCTCTCCATGTGCCATTTTAGAAAAAAAAAAAATATGGATGGGGATATATACTGACATAATTCTTCTCCCCCCTCAAAGGGAATATCCCATTCCATCAGCTCCTATAACAGACAGGGCATAGAAGATGGATTTTCTCTCATTCAGCTACCATGGATATTTCTTTAAACGCCTCCTATGGCACACAGGACACATATAGAATGAATTCAATTTAATTTACCATCAGCTATCTAGTTGCGCATATGATCTATAGGTCATACATAGGTAGACTTCCTGTCACCTACCACCAATAATATCCTATCTAGTCGCCACTTAAGACAAAAGAGGGTCGATTTCTCTCTCATCCAGCGTGAGGATATCCCTAATATTTTTCTTATAAAACACATAGGGCATATAAAAGTGACATTTTTCCACCCGCAATTAAAGATGAATTACATTATTTTATTTATTTCTTATAAATTAAAGTAAGGATAATCAATCCCTGTATGAAAGTTGTCCAATAAATGATACGAATTTGCATTATGTGGCTAAATTTCTCACTGTTTGTGAGGTATGTCATGGAATTTTGGTAAATAGACGTTACCTGTGATAAGTAAAATGTATTCAGTACCAAATGAAGTAGATAAATAGATGCATAGATAATAGGTAGACGAGAGAGAGAGAGAGAGAGAGAGAGAGAGAGGAGAGAGAGAGAGAGAGAGAGAGAGAGAGAGAGAGAGAGAGAGAGAGAGAGAGGAGAGAGAGAGAGAGAGAGAGAGAGAGAGAGAGAGAGAGAGAGAGAGAGAGAGAGAGAGAGAGAGAGAGAGAGAGAGAGAGAGAGAGAGAGAGAGAGAGAGAGAGAGAGAGAGAGAGAGAGAGAGAGAGAGAGAGAGAGAGAGAGAGAGAGAGAGAGAGAGAGAGAGAGGGTAAAATAATCAGGTAGAGTAATTATATACTGTAATATGTTTTTGGAATTGATAAAATGTAAGATCTTGTATAAATATTATTTATGAATGAGGCAGAAATAGAGAAAAAAAGATAAGAGGATACATTAACTAGCATTTAAAGAGGGAATATCAGTTCTAACTTAATCTTTGCAGCAAGGTTACCAGACTTGTCAAAATTGCCTCCTACATGAGTTAGTCAATCAAAAATTCTATATTCATAAAAGGAATTTTTAAGTTTCTTTAACAACTTGTTAAGCAAAAAAAATTTGGTAATTATCTCTAAGGTTAAGTTTTGAGATCATCTCATTAAATGTTGGTGAAAGTTAGTCCCAAATTTTATATAATTTCTTTC
>JAXCGZ010005717.1:0-107500 GCA_037179515.1 Halocaridina rubra | reverse complement strand
TTTTTAAGCACATGAGGGTATATGTCATCAGGACCTGTAGCTTTATGAACATCTAAATCCATCAGCGCTTTGCATACCTCTGTGGCTGTAAGGTTGATGTTCTCTAATACCGGCCCTTGAGCTTCTATCACTGCAATCTGAGGGGGTGGGGTATTTTCTACTGTAAATACTGACTGAAACTCCTTGTTCAATTCTTTGCAGATCTCTTCGTCCGTCTCAGTGATGCTTCCATCCACTCTCTTTAGCCTTAAAACCTGTTCTTTTACCTTCAGTTTTCCTCTGATAAAGCTGTGGAAAAGCTTGGGATTTTCTTTAGCCTTCCTGGTGATGTCCCTCTCATAATCTCTCTCTGCCTCTCTCCTTTTACTTAGGTAGTCATTTCTTGCTCTTTTGTAGGTTTGCCAGGCATTTATGTTTTTTCTCCTCCTATACCTTTTCCAGCATTTGTCTCTCCACTCCTTAGCTCTTTTACACCCATTATCGAACCATTTCTCTCTGGCATGAATTACACCTACTTTGGTGACAGGTATGCAGCAATCTACTATCTTCCCATATTTCTCACAAAAGATGTCATACATTTCTTGTACAGATTTGTTGTAAAATAAGGTTCTCCAGTCAATAACTGCAAAAAGCTCATTCATTTTGATGTAATCTCCTTTCCGATAGTTCCTCCTCATGTCCTCAGTGCCTCTACTCTCAGGAAGAATATCTTCAATGATATACTCCATCAACAACACACAGTGGTCACTCTTTCCAATTGGTGGTTCATACTCAATATTTTCAATATCCAACACATTATCTGTGAACACTAGATCAAGTAGTGATGGCTCATCCCCACCCCTGGCTCTTGTTGGTTCCATTACATGTTGGTGTAGGAAATTCCCTTGTACGCAATCTAGGAATCTTGCCCCAAATGAGTCCTCACCACTGTGTGGGTCAAGATTTATCCAATCTATCTCTTTATGATTAAAGTCTCCCATAATCAAAATCCTACATTTTTTCTCCCGTGCCATGTTAACAACTGAGTTTATGACTTCAATAGTACCTATATGACTTTCCTCATAAATTTCAAGCCTATTTTGGTTCCTTGGTGGGTTGTATACAACAGTTATTATAATGCTCTCTGACCCAGTATTTATGCAAGCAACAAGAAATTCCCTGAACTCACTTTCTATAGCCAAGTTTATTTCTTCAACTTGAATCCTCTCACTTATGAGCAGTGCTATCCCTCCACCAGTCCTCTCAGATCTTTCAACCCTTAGTATTCTGAAGCCCTTAGGAAAAACTGTGACACTGTTTATGTCCTCACTCAACTTAGTCTCTGTAATTGCTACTATATCTGCCTTACTGTTGTGAATCCTATCTTTTAATTCTACTGCCTTACCAGCTAATCCATCAGCATTTGTGTATAACAATCTTAATGAGGCCCCATCCCCTGATCGTCTGTCATTATCTTCTTTATCTCCCCTTTGTCTGGAAGTATTCTGTAACGAAAATTTTTCTTCTCTTCTTCATTTCTTTCATCATTTAACCTTCTTGCCTCTTGCAACAAGTTTTTGATCTTTCCCATCTCTTCCTGTGTTCTGTATCGTCTAATGAACACTTCTTTGCATTCTTGAAGGTCTTTTAGACTTTTTTTTCTCAACAATATTTCCCTACATGTTTCCCCTCTCTCAAAGGTTACTTTTGTTGGTCTCGGCTTCCCTTCCCTCGAATATTTACCTAGTTGGTGTATGTTTACAATATCCTCAGGACCACATACTACTCCAAGCTTTCTTATCAGGTCTACAACGCTAGCTTTATTTTCTTCAAGTCTCCCCTGCCATGTTGGCTCCTGGGATTCACTTATGCCTGAGATTACCACTGTCTTCTCCTTATCAAGTGCCTGTCTGATGAGTGGGTTTGCCCTTTCCATCACAACGTCTTTCATTTTTTCGATTACTGTCTCTTTATAGTCAACTGTTTGTATGTTTTCCAGTGCCACCACCTTTACAGCCTCTTTTACTGCCACATTCCCCTTTAGTGCATCAGCAAAGGACGTTTTCATGGCATCATTTTCCATATTCAGCTCCTGGAACTCTTTTCTGAACTGTTCAATGTTTTCCTTAATCTGAACATTCCAAGCAGCAATCTCGTCTCTCTCAGAAGAGAGCAGTGAACTAACATCTAATTCCTTTAGGTTGTCATTCAGCTGTTTGTTTTTATCTTCTTGTTTAGAAATTCTAGATTCTAGTTGACTCTTTTCCCCTTCCAGCTTCTTTATTCTTTTTTCTAGTTCCTTTCTCTCCTGCCCTTGTGCTTTATTTGCTTCCTCCAAAGATCTTATTTGTTCTCTGAGTGTTTCATTCTCTTTCATTTCTCCATCTGTGTGTGTGATTACCTAATTGTGATTACCTAATTTTGTTTACGGGAAAGAGCCCAAAGCTCGTATCTTCCCGTCTCCTGATCGGTTCCATTTTAGACTTAGTGATACTTATCGGACCTGTCCTTAAAACTATGGATTGAGATAGCATTAACTACCTCCTCGCTTAGCCAATTCCAATTATCAACTAATCTTACACTGAAAAAGTATTTCCTTACATCCTGCAAAGAAGTTTTCTTACGAAGCTTCAAACTATGACCTCTAGTTCTAGAGCCAGCCATATCGAAATATCGATCCCTATCCACTCTATCATAACCATGAAGGAATTTAAAGACTGTCACCATATCCCCCCTTACTCTTCTAGCTTCGAGTGATGGCAAGTCTAATTCCATCAGCCTCTCATCATAACCGAGATTGCGTATTTCTGGCACCAGTTTCGTGGCATGTCTTTGAACTTTTTCAAGCTTAGCTATGTGCTTTTTCAAGTGCGGACTCCAAAAGGGGGCTGCATATTCGAGTTTGGGCCTCACATAGGTTACATAAATATTTCTGAACATTTCCTTGTCCATGTGCCTGAAGGCTACCCTTACATTTGATAAGAATGCATATGCTGCCCTTACTACGCCATTTATATGTATTTCTGGAGACAAATCTGCCAGTATGTTTACTCCTAGATCTCTCTCATTTTCTGTCTCTTGAAGTTGTACTCCAGCCACCGAGTAGTCAAGCTTGGGCCTTCTTGCACTTGTACCCATTCTCATTACCTTACATTTTGAGGTATTGAATTTCATTAGCCACTTTTCTGACCACTCATGCAGATTATTTAGATCCTCCTGAAGTTCTCTACCATTGTTCTCGTTTTTTACTTTCTTCACAATCTTTGCATCATCTGCAAACATATTCATGAATGAATTTACAGACTCTGGTAGGTCATTTACATATACAAGGAACAAAAGTGGCCCTAAAACTGAACCCTGTGGAACTCCACTACTAACTCTTCTCCATTCAGACACTGAGTGTCTTACTCTAACCCTCTGTTCCCTTCCTTCTAAGTAAGTTTTTATCCATTCCAAGACATTTCCACCTATTCTAGCCATTGATTGCAGCTTCCTAATAAGTCTCCCATGTGGAACAGTGTCAAACGCTTTCTGGAAGTCTAGGAATATGCAATCTGCCCAGCCCTCTCTTTCCTGTAAGATTTGGCTTACCTCATCATAAAATTCTAATAAGTTTGTTACTGTTGATCTTCCTTCTCTGAAGCCATGTTGCCTCACTGACAAAAAGTTGAAGGATTCCAAGTGAAGAGAGATATGTTTCCTTAGCAGTTTCTCCATAACTTTGCAAACTATGCTGGTCAAGGAAACTGGTCTATAGTTCAGAGCCGTATCCCTCCTTCCCTTTTTGAAGATAGGTATCACATTTGCTTGTTTCCAGCATCTTGGAATCTACCCCGACTCCAGTGACTCCTTAAATATGATACTTAGTGCCACTGATATTGTGTTTGCGCATTTTTTAAGCACATGAGGGGATATGTCATCAGGACCTGTAGCTTTATGAACATCTAAATCCATCAGCGCTTTGCATACCTCTGTGGCTGTAAGGTTGATGTTCTCTAATACCGGCCCTTGAGCTTCTGTCACTGCAATCTGAGGGGGTGGGGTATTTTCTACTGTAAATACTGACTGAAACTCCTTGTTCAATTCTTTGCAGATCTCTTCGTCCGTCTCAGTGATGCTTCCATCCGCTCTCTTTAGCCTTAAAACCTGTTCTTTTACCTTCAGTTTTCCTCTGATAAAGCTGTGGAAAAGCTTGGGATTTTCTTTAGCCTTCCTGGTGATGTCCCTCTCATAATCTCTCTCTGCCTCTCTCCTTTTACTTAGGTAGTCATTTCTTGCTCTTTTGTAGGTTTGCCAGGCATTTATGTTTTTTCTCCTCCTATACCTTTTCCAGCATTTGTCTCTCCACTCCTTAGCTCTTTTACACCCATTATCGAACCATTTCTCTCTGGCATGAATTACACCTACTTTGGTGACAGGTATGCAGCAATCTACTATCTTCCCATATTTCTCACAAAAGATGTCATACATTTCTTGTACAGATTTGTTGTAAAATAAGGTTCTCCAGTCAATAACTGCAAAAAGCTCATTCATTTTGATGTAATCTCCTTTCGGATAGTTCCTCCTCATGTCCTCAGTGCCTCTACTCTCAGGAAGAATGTCTTCAATGATATACTCCATCAACAACACACAGTGGTCACTCTTTCCAATTGGTGGTTCATACTCAATATTTTCAATATCCAACACATTATCTGTGAACACTAGATCAAGTAGTGATGGCTCATCCCCACCCCTGGCTCTTGTTGGTTCCATTACATGTTGGTGTAGGAAATTCCCTTGTACGCAATCTAGGAATCTTGCCCCAAATGAATCCTCACCACTGTGTGGGTCAAGATTTATCCAATCTATCTCTTTATGATTAAAGTCTCCCATAATCAAAATCCTACATTTTTTCTCCCGTGCCATGTTAACATCTGAGTTTATGACTTCAATAGTACCTATATGACTTTCCTCATAAATTTCAAGCCTATTTTGGTTCCTTGGTGGGTTGTATACAACAGTTATTATAATGCTCCCTGACCCAGTATTTATGCGAGCAACAAGAAATTCCCTGAACTCACTTTCTATAGCCAAGTTTATTTCTTCAACTTGAATCCTCTCACTTATGAGCAGTGCTATCCCTCCACCAGTCCTCTCAGATCTTTCAACCCTTAGTATTCTGAAGCCCTTAGGAAAAACTGTGACACTGTTTATGTCCTCACTCAACTTAGTCTCTGTAATTGCTACTATATCTGCCTTACTGTTGTGAATCCTATTTTTTAATTCTACTGCCTTACCAGCTAATCCATCAGCATTTGTGTATAACAATCTTAATGAGGCCCCATCCCCTGTGTGATTACCTAATTGTGATTACCTAATTGTGTTTACGGGAAAGAGCCCAAAGCTCGTATCTTCCCGTCTCCTGATCGGTTCCATTTTTAGACTTAGTGATACTTATCATACCTGTCCTTAAAACTATGGATTGAGGTAGCATTAACTACCTCCTCGCTTAGCGTGTGTGTGTGTGTGTGTGTGTGTGTTACAAAATAAATATTAAAGGAAATCCAAGACTTTGGAAAATTTACCTGATCAACAGGCTGTTTTAGTACTTCATTTTTTGTGTGATGAGCTGTGTTGATTCCACTACAATCAAAACATTGACTCGTCTCTGATGATCCCGTTATCAACTGCGAAAATGTGTAGCAACTAATGGAAGACGAAAAATATAGAATTACCACTAAATCAATACATTATTAAGGAAAGGTATTTTGATATTTTTTGTTTCGGTAAATTTGTACTTTTACAACCTCAGTCATGAATTTATATCATGAAATATATTAAGGCAAAATTGTTCATCAATAGATTATTTGTAATGTTTTGTATCGTAATTTCACTTGTTGGGAGTTTAAAATATCCAATTCGGGAAATAAATAAAACCTTTGTACGAAGGGTGGCAGAGTCAAAGCACACATTCACTAAAAGCCAGTCATCCCATTCTTATTTAGACAACTACATATTTCCAGACCAAATTGACTAGGATTCTGGTTGGATAAATATTTTAAACAGAACACCTATGCCTCGGCACTTTGGAATGGGGAAAATACGAGAAGGGAATTATTGGTCCCCTCGCTTTACCACATTATGGCAGCTTTAATGGCATGCATAGAAACATGATTACGGTCATCTTGAAGACATTACAAAGAGAGAGAGAGAATGAACTATGGGAATATGAGGACGATTATTTCCTTTAACCAACCATCCATATGAAAAAAGAATATTCAGGAGAAGAGAGAATGAACTACATATAACATTATGAAATAAAACTATTATGGCATTGTTGAAGAAAAGGATCCAACAGAACGAATGACCAAAATTTTAACATAAACTATACCGAGCCACCAACATCTAGTTACAACCTAACCTAAGCATTGTATATGTGCAATAATATCCATGACGTTCTCAAAAGAGGTGGGTTCCTTCTAGTCATCTCTTGCTTAATAATAATCAGACCTAAGAAAAAAACTTAGAAAAAATGAGATGACCCAAAAGTAATCTATCTACCTACTGTATTAAAAATTATCAGTGATATTACAAACCATACTGATTTACTGTTAGAATGACTATTGCCTTATCAGAATATTTTTACCAAATACCAATATACCATACACGTACACCAAAAAAAAACATAGAATTACTAAAATTTTATATATCTAGCCTTGTGCATGCACTTATTCTAATCTACTTGTATTGCGTATTGATAACTGGTCAGATTAAACTGACTGCAGATGTTGGAAATCGTGAGATATTTTATAATTGCTCCTTTTGTAGTCATTACCTGGCTTGCACTGAAAGGGCCGTAATTTCAGTTTCTAGAGATGGAATGTAGAGAGGATCTTCAACAGAACTTTCTTGGGTATAAGAAGGAAGTGTAGTGATGACCCTTATGGAGTAACCCTGTCAAACTAACAGACTGTGTATAAAGCTGAGTAAGTTAGTCCATGATGGAACAATAACTCAAAAGTTCGGACTTTTATAAGGGCAATGTTACATTCGTGAAGCCATACTTACTAATTGAATATTAGTTTTATTAAAAACTAATACCTAGAAATTAGCAGTCTATATTCTATACCTACTTTCCAGACTTATATGCAATGGCCAGATTCATAAGAGCAGTTCTAATTGATCTCAGTGGAACAATCCACATAGATGATATTGTACTACCAGGAGCAAAAGAGGCATTGCAACGGTAAACAATGAATTTCTACAGTATTTATAGTAACCAATAATGCTACCATTATCTCTATTCTAGATATAAATCTATGGGAGCAAGTTCCTTTTGGGTGATATAAAAGAGAATAACAGATGCCCATAACAACCTAGAGAAGTAAGAGATATTTTCATGTTTGACTTAATATCTGAACTTACAGATTATTGCTATTACTGTATTCCCAAAGTATTATCACTCAAACGTACTGTAATTCATTCATATCGACTAGAATTGTATTTTGTAGTAATGATTTATAATATAATTAAAGAGGATTTCTGTATGTCTGATCATTCTTCTGGTGTAGCATTGCAAATATAACTTTTTATGGTAACGCGCTGGCTTCGCATTCACGAGGTCGAAAGATCGGTCCCCGTCCAAGACCGAGAGTTTAAGCTGTTCACTGGCAGGAACTGCTGTGGGTGGACATCACAGTGGGGGGTTGGGGCTTGTCCTGGCTGACGAATACCCATTGTAAAATGGAAATAAAGTTTAAAAAAGTTTAAAAAAAAGTTAGTGCTAATATATATAGCTTGCTAGAGGGCTACCAAAACTAACAAAACCTTTACTTATTTTATTATAAAGGTTTCCTTTAACAATGAGATATGCTATCATCCATTTCAGGTTAAGGTCATCAAATGTAAAGATAAAATTTGTAACCAACACAACTAAGGAGTCTAAACGAGTTCTTCACAATCGTCTGACCCGTATTGGTTTCGACATAGCTAAGGAAGAAATCTTTACCTCACTCAGTGCCGCTCGAAGGCTTATAGATAAACGTAACCTACAGCCTTACATGCTTATAGCTGATGCAGCCAAAGAAGAATTTAGTGACTTATGTCAAGAAAATCAAAATGCAGTTCTCGTAGGACTGGCACCTGAGAAGTTCGATTATGAACATAGACAACAGCGTTTAGGTAGAGCATTGTAAGATAGCAGTAGTTCTATTTTTGCCTCTCATTTCCATGGGTATGATAAATTATATATTTTGCTATGGGCTAGAAGATTTTACACATATTCTGCACAATATTTGAGAGTACAGTATATAAGAAAAATAAGCTTTTAACACTCAGTGGGGCATTAAATTCTTGCATACAGGTAAAGGAAACCAGTACAATACCAGTTATGTCATGAAGGTATATAGTTGCAGGGCATGTACATTATTCTTTCCAAAAACCAAAGATAAGTAAGCTGTATGTTCTACTTGCACAGAACATATAGTGTAGAAAGAATCATATACTACTACTTTATTTATATTTCCAGTCTCTAAATGGTATACTCGCATAGACCTTGTGTAAATGCCTTGGAATGGTTTCTAATGATATTAGATTTAGTTATCAAAAAGACATATGATTATTGGCAAAAATGTTAATAATTTCAGTGCACAAATCCAGGACCTCTTATTGTAATAATATAATTGTATCCTATAAATTCCTTTGATTACGTGATGCTGCACTACTCACCAACAAAACACTATAATTCATATCAAAAATGATATGAAGATATATATCAATGTGTTATCTGTCTCAATATTGGTGACATAATATACAAAACTAGATATTCCTTGCTGCTATATTTGGAGAACTTAGAAACACCTCATGTATGATAAATCCACTTTTGGTAGGTTAATCATCGATGGAGCACCTTTGATCGCTGTTCACAAAGCACGTTATTACAGACGTCCAGATGGCTTAGCTCTGGGTCCAGGTGCTTTTGTATCAGCTTTAGAATATTCTGCAGGTTAGTGAATTATATTTGTTTTCATGACTAATTTAACGCATCTTTTGTGTAAACTACTATGAATAAGAACTACAAACTTGTACAAGTAATTTTAGTATTGTATTTTTAAGCCACCATGCATTTAATACAGGAATCTGTTTGCACATAAATTCATCATCAGACCTGCCATTTTTGCTATAGATAAAGTAACTAGCGTTGAACCCCCAAGTGCATGAAGTCAGCTAAGCTGTTTAGGAATTAGTCTCTTAACCTTAATAAACATCTTAGTTATACCATAAAAAGGTCTCTATGTCTTTTTGTTTGACCCACCATAAAGCTTTATTGCCTGCTTAATGCATCCTTCTCCGTTAAATTGAATAAAGTTACTAGTTTAGCCTGTGAGTTTTCAACTATTGAAATTTTATCAATATGTATACCATTGACTGCAACCTATGTATTTAGAGATACTTGGACCATAGACCACATGCCAGGAACTATACCTGTGGATCCGTCAGGGATAAATCATGGGTTAATTAACAGTTTAGACAAGCTCTTAACAAGAGTATACCAGCTCTTTTATCACATATCACCTAAATCTCAAAACAAAAGATCTTTACTTTTCCAAAAATAAAATAGAAAAGGACTGCTTCACTGCAATAATATGAAATCTTAAAGGGAAAGGGATTTGTAGAACCCACTTTACATAAAACACGCTGTTATCTATAAATTTTCAGAGTGGACAGAGGAAAATACTGAGGGAAAACAAAGGCATAAAGTCTTTCCAAACTTATTGGTTTGAAGGCAAGGCCAATAGAAGATGGTTCCTGAAAAATATGTCCATTTCACTTCAGCATTTCTTAAAAACTGCTAACTGAAGTTCTAACTGAGGATATTAGTGTACTTGGCGAATAATATTATTTCCTTTTCAGCAGGTGGCAGCAACTGTGAAAGTAAAATGGGAGTCATAATGAACTTATTCTTGTTTTACCAGGATGCAAAGCAGAGGTTGTTGGAAAGCCTGAACAGTCTTTCTTCCTCAGTGCTTTAGAGGATACAGGATGCTCACCTGCAGAAACTGTTATGATTGGAGATGTAAGTAAGGCTTCTTATTCTTTATTTTTCCGAACGTTTTGACTTTCTATTGAAGTTTTGTTTCCAGTGATATATATACAGGGGGCCCCCGTCATTTGTCACCTCGCACTTTGTCGTTTCACTCCTTCGGCGTCAACATTTTTAGGTAATGACGAAAAATTTCCCCACTTTAATTTTTTCATCTATATATGGCGCTAATGGTGTATGATGTCACACAAATTCAGAGAAAGAGAGAGAGAGAGAGAATGAAAAGCCTGGACTATTATCTCCTCAGTAATAGTTTTAATAATTATAATAATAATAACAATAAAAATTTTCACAATAATAATAATAATTCGTATGATAGAGAGTGTGAAAAGCTTTTGGCTATCATCTCCTCAATGTATCACAATAATAGAAGTAATAATAATAATAATAATAATAATTCGTGAGAGGGAGAGAGTGATTGAAAAATGCTTTGGCTAATGTCTCCTCTGTGTTTAATGATGATAATAAAAATAAATAATAATTATAATAGGTATGATAGAGAGAGAGAAAGAGAGATGAAAAGCACTAAGGCTAATGTCTTCTTTGTGTTTAATAATATTTAATAACAACAACAATTATAATAATAATACTGTACAGTAATAATATCTAAATTGCTAAAAAAAACGCCTAATATATTTATTAAAAACACGCCAGTCGGTATATACCCCATCCTCTTCTCGCAGTGTGTACGGTTGGTAGGACACCAAAGTAACCCTGTTTCATCTGCGTTGTAAATCTGTGTGGGACAGCAGAAGACTTTTTCTCATCAGCTATTTGAACTGAATGCTAAAAGCTTTAGCACCTGCTGTATCTGTGCCCCTAACCTCATCCCACACATTTACGTTACACAGACCATGGCAATAGCGAACTCCACAACCAACCATCACTGAAACGTATGCAATACCTGGATGCATACTGATTTGTTGGCACGCATTTCTTATGGCACTGGAAGACCCGTTAATACTACAGTCCTTCTGCTGAATGTACCATTTGCAAACTGCTTCGTCTAACTCCTCCTGACTACTTCATATGCTTATGATCTGTCGCAGAAGTAGACTTACTTGAATAGCCATGAACAGAAAACTTAAAGGGCATATTCTGCAAGTTTTGATTTAGCCTTACGAATATCTGAAACAATTTTATTTTTCACGCTGTACTCCTCACACTCGCACTTCAGAGATACTCAGCATGCCAGCTTTTTAATCAACTCTGTTATATTTGTGCCTCACTTAGACTCTATTATATTTGTGCCACACTTAAACTGACCCTTCTTAGCTTTTCTTGTTTTCCTCCAAACGACATGGTTATAGAAACTCACTCTTAACAGTAATCACCATAACACTGAAATGCATATAAAAAGCACAAAATACAAAGCAATAATGCACACATGTAGCTCTATCCATATACATTAGCCATTTTTCCCATTATTAGGGGAGTGGCTGAGTCAAGGCAAAATATTCTAACTCTTTTGGAAGAGAAAATTTAGAAGAGGGGATTCCCAGTACCCTCGCTCCACCCCATTTAATCGACTCATACAACACACAGGGGAACAAGGAGGAAGTATTCTAGCCCCCCTCCCTATGTGAACAAACTGAAGGCCTGTGCCATCTGGCGTCCAGCTCTCAAAGGCAGCCGTCAGTAGCATGCGCGTAATGTTTAAACTGAAAAATTCTAACTCCACCTCGAAAAATACTGACTCGTCTGCTTGCTCCCAATTTTGTGTGTTCTTTCTAACTCTTTTAGAGGAGTATTTCGGCCATAAATTTGTAAACAAAAATAATGGTAATCAATAATTATTACACAAAAATGAATAAATATAATACCAATAGGTAATATATAGAAAATAATTTAAATTCACTGTACATTTATGGAGGGGAGTTGATTATGTAAGTGGAAGCTGATGGGGAATGGGAGAGATGCTCTTGCTTGCTATGAACTTTTGTTCCCTTTGCAACATTATTTCCCATGATTGCCCCTATATTTTTGAGAAAAGTACTGGTCAAGGATATTAGCACACCGTATTGATTGACATTATCCCAGATAGGAATGCCATTCTCATTTTGCCTATGATTTCTCTATCATCTCTTTTGTGGCTTAGCTTCTTTTCGATTGGTAAGTTCACTTAACTTCTTTAACCCCATGATGGCATATTTAATAATACTGTACAGTACTACTGTGATTTTTTGAAAATTACACTGAAACACATTGAGACAAAATATTCCACCTGAACATTGCATTTTCGTGCAGAGATCTACATTAATAGTATTTTATAAAACAATGAAATTCACTCTAAATTCGGGTGGATATCATCATGCATATTGATTAATTATATAATACAATGAAATATAGCTCAGCTACAATACAGGGGGCCTCCGTTTTAAATCGTTTCAAGGTTACATCAAATACTAATAAATAATTAATAAATTTTTCGACATTACCAGTCATCCAGATGCAAATCAACCACAGTAGTGTAAGTAAGCAATACTGTATAGTGTACTTTGACTACTTTCATGTATTAGATTAAGAACTTAGATTATTTTTCAATGTTTTAGAGTATATATTTTTAGCATTGGGGGGGACTTAGGTTTGCATTATAGGTGTGTCCCGACTTGAGTCAGCTGTCAGGAACGGAACCCTGACATAAAGTGGGGACCCCCTGTATTTTTATATCATTGTCTTTCTTTTCGTTATTGCAAGAAAAGTCATAGTGAATAATCTATTAAAAAAGATATAAAACATAATAAAATACACTGAATACAGGCAGAGATCTGCACAAATAATAATTTATGATAAAAAACAATGCAATATTGCTAAGGTACAATATTTCCTTACTTCTTTGTTTCCTTTCGTTGTTTATGCATAAATCTGCAAGAATATTTTTTTTCTAACACATTGAAACAATTTAATTCAATAAGAGCCACAGGAGGGTGATAGGATGAGTATTGGATGTGAATATACAAAGAGGTGCTACTTGCAGAATAGCTGATCATTATTTAGTAGAAAGTAGAGTGAGAGTGGGAGAAGAGAGAGAGGAAGGGAGGTGTAAAAGTGAGTGAACTGAATAAGAAAGAGAAAGACTGAGTATAAAGCTAGTCTGAGGAATGTAGTGAAAGTGGAGGAGGGAGTGGAAAAAAATGGGGTTGTATCAAGGAGAAAGTAATGAAGTGTGCAGAGGTAGTATACGGAAGGAGACTAACAAGTGGAAGTAAAAGGAAAGATAGTGAATGGTGGAATGAGCAAGTGAGTGCAGTAGTTACTGAAAATAAGTAGGCATTTGAGGTATGGTTGGAGGTAGATAATGTAGAGGCATATGAATGGTATAGTGCGAAGAGGAGGTTAGCATAGTACGTGGTGATGAAGGCAAAGAAAGAGGCGGATGTATGGTAGAATAGATGCTTGTTTTATGATTTTTTAAAGGAATAAAAAGATGTATTAGAAGAAAGTGAAAAAGCGAGGAAAGGCGAGTCTGGTATAGAGGAGAGGGTGAAAGGAGCAGATGGGCAATGAGAGTAGACAAACTAAAGGTGAGAGAGAGATCGAAGTAAAAGGAAAGATAGTGAATGGTGGAATGAGCAGGTGAGTGCTGTAGTTGCTGAAAATAAGCAGGCATTTGAGGTATGGTTGGAGGTAGATAATGTAGAGGCATATGAATGGTATAGTGCAAAGAGGAGGTTAGCATAGTACATGGTGATGGAGGCAAAGAAAGAAGCGGATCTAAGGTGGAATAGATGCTTAAGATTTTTGAAAGGAATAAAAAGATCTATGGGAAGAAAGTGAACAAAGTGAGGAAAGGCGAGTCTGGTATAGAGGAGAGGGTGAAAGGAGCAGATGGGCATTGAGAGTAGACAAACTAAAGGTGAGAGAGAGATGGGCTAAGTATTTCAAGGAACTGCTAAATGAGGAAGATGATAGAGAGGCAGAGAATTTGGCTGTGGGAAATGAATAGAGAATGCCAATGTTGGGTGATTAGAATGATAGAGAAATAACAAAAGAGGAGTACAATTGGCATTGTGGGCAATGAAAGCAGGTAAAGCACCAGGGATAGATGAGTGTCATGTTGAATGCTTGTCAAAAGGTGGGGAGGCATTGGTAGAATGCATGCTTAGGTTGTTGAATGTATGTTTCAGGAATGGGAGGGTCCTAGTATTTGGAGGAGTGCATGTGTAGTTCCACTTTATAAAGGGAAAGGATATAGGTACGAATGTAATAGTTTTAGAGGTATTAGTTTGGTGAGTGCAGTTGGCAAGGTATCTAGAAGTGTGTCAATCGAGAGATTAGGAAAGGTACTGAGAGATTGTCTTTGGGAAGAACGGTGTGGGTTCAGTAGAGGAAAAGGATGTGTGGATCAGTTGTTTTTGGTAAGAGAGGTGAGAAGTTCGTAGAGAAAGGTAGGGACATTTTTGGGCTTTTATGGACTTAGAGAAAGCGTATGACAGGGTCAATTGAGAGGCATTGTATAGTGTTGCGGCTGCATGGAATAAGTGGAAGTTTGCTGATTGCGGTCAAGAGTTTTTACATGTATAACAGAGCATATGAGAGAGAGTCAGGAATGGTATGAGTGATTGGTTTGAGGTGAATGTAGGGTTATGCCAAGGTTGTGTATATGGATGGAGTGGTAAGGGAAGTAAATGAAACAATATTAGACAGAGGCTTCTAACTAGTGGGTGAGTGTGGAAGGGAAATTTGAATCAATTATTTGTGGATGATGCTGTACTGGTGGCTGATACAGAGAATTATTTGAATCGTTTGGTGACTTGAGTTTGTTAGGGTGTGTGAAAGAAGAAAGTTGTGGGTGAATATTGGTAAAAGAAAAGTCATAAGATGCACAAAAAGTGTTAAGGGGGGTACAGACGATCATTATTACTGTCAGTAAAAATACTGACACTATTCTCTTGGTGTGAACTACTACGTCCATATGATGGACACACTGACAGTAATAATGACAGTACATGGAAATACTGTCAGGAATATTGATCGTCTGTTTAGCCCTTTACTGTTGTTAGATTGAATGTAAGTGTGAATTGAGAGTTGCTTGAAGAAATTGAGAGTGTAAGTATTTGGTGTCTCACATATCAAAGAGTGGATATGGAGGCAAGTCATAGAATGAAGGAAGCGAGTAAATGTCTAGGTGGGTTGAAAGTGTAATGAGAAATAGGTATATGGGAATGAATGCAAAAAGAAGAATATATGAAGGTGTGATTGTGCCGACAGCATTGTATGAAGCAGAGACTTGGAATGCAAGAGAGGATGAGAGGAACAAGGTGAATGTAATGGAGATGAGGTGTTTGAAAAGTATGATTAGTGTATCTAGAATAGAGTACGAAATGAGGATGTCAGGCAGAGAACCGGTGTTGAAAGGAAGCTGTCTGATTGGTTAGATCAGAGAGTACTGAGTTGGCTTGGACACATGGAAAGGATGAGTGATGAACGAATAGTGAAGAGAGTTTGGAGTGCAGAAGTGATTGGAATTAGGCCAAGAGGAAGACCGAGCATGAGAGGTATGGATGGCGTGAAAAGGGCATTGAATGCACGTGAGATGTCAGTGGAGCAGGGAAGAGAGCATGTAAGAGATAGGAATGAGTGGAGGAAGATTGTGTATACAGTAGGTGACATTGGCCAAAGGGATTTCTCTCACCAGCTAAATCAGTGGACTGTGATGGATGGGTGTGAGGGGTTGCTATGTGATAAAGCAGTGAAGGTAAACCAGCTGCAGCTGTTGGGCCTCATTATAGAATATCCTTTCGTGCCTACCTTGTGGATGACCCAAGCAAGGTGGAAGGAGGGGAAATGTGGTAACCCTTTATCCCCAAGTAGCTAAGAGTAGTTGAGGTATGTGTGGATTGTGGTAAATGTGTTTCTTGGCTCGGTCACCCCTCTTACAATGGGGAATGAGAAAAAAAAAAAAAAATATATATATATATATATATATATATATATATATATATATATATATATATATATATATATATATATATATATATATATATAATATATATACAGTACATTATAATAACTACTGCACTGTGCTGTTTTTACACAGAATATAGTATATATTGGGCATCATATAGAGCATACCTGCCGTTGCAGATAGGTTATATGTATACCACATAGGATTTTTTTTTTTTTTTTTTTTTTTTTTTTTTTTTTAAAAGGACAAACATATCTGGCTTTTGAATAACATGGAGGGTTGAGGAAACATTTGATTGCATGAGATGAGGGACCACTGTATTGATTGATTGATCCAGTGCCACTTATTTAATCTGATTTGGAGGGTATATAATTTTCCAATATATTTTGCTTTTGGGAAAGTTTACTGTACATACTTCTCATTTACCTAATACTGAAGTCATTCGGGTATTAACCCTTTAAAAATATAAATTTCAAAATTCAGTTGCATATTCTAATGCAAATAACGTACGTTTTCATAACCTGCTTATTCAAGTTTTTCTTAATTTTCACTAGGATGTCCGGGATGATGTCCTTGGAGCGATGAATGCTGGACTTTCGGGAATCTTAGTAAGAACAGGGAAATACAGACCTGGAGATGAAAGTACAATAAACCCTAACCCTTCATATGTCACGGATACTTTTGAACAAGCGGTGGACTACATTCTCAACAACTGGCTTAAAACGTAGTGAAAACACAGTATTAAAATTGAAAGGTGGAGAGTATATGCTATACTGTCTATTCTCTTGAGCCCCATTATTTCATATAGGAGCAAATGTAACCAGCTTACATGAGTTACTGCTCAATGTACATAGAAATCTGCCAATTCCAGGGGTTACGAGTAGCAACTATCACCACAGTATAAATAACTGTAATTATATCATCATCATTATTAAAATTTTTAATCACTGAATTTTTTATTAAATTCTATTTATAAAATAATTTCCATCTCTCTCTTTGATATGGTAATCAGGATGGTTAAAGAGGTTAGAAAGGATTAATTATGCTTATTTTCATATTATTGTTAAAGATATTAATTTCCAACAATGTCTTAGGCAATCTTGATTTTCAAGGTGTGACAAACACTGAACAT
Organism: Halocaridina rubra; assembly: GCA_037179515.1. NCBI lineage: Eukaryota > Metazoa > Arthropoda > Malacostraca > Decapoda > Atyidae > Halocaridina > Halocaridina rubra. The sequence continues at coordinate 90,400 of JAXCGZ010005717.1, read as the reverse complement.
TATTGATTTTATAAATTTCACAGTTGGACAAGTAAAACAATTCCTGCCTAATGTGAATAATGAGCATATGATAATTGAAGACTTAATTTAAAAGGGTAACAGACGGAGTACCAGAATCAAAAGGAATGAGGTCTTGAGCAAAGTAAATGCTCTGCAGCACATACAAGTACAGACACTCCCCAACTTATGAGTGAGTTAGGTTCCAGAAGTCAATTCATAAGTAGAATTGTTCGCAAGTTGTGTTTAGGTAATAAAAAGTACAGTACAGTACACACATATGCAGTACAAAGACACTTAACTAACACATAAAACATAGAGTATTAATGAAATTTAATAAAGTGATAATAGTGCAATAATATAGTACAATATAACAATTAAATTTTGTTTGTATCTATGAATGTTCTTAACTTGGTTGTTCGTAAGTAGGGGAGCTTATGTATATAAAATAAACGCTGAAATAACATGACAAATTCGTTTAGGCATACCTTTAGTGGTGAGCCAGATAGCGAATAGCATATGCTAAAAGGCAGAGATAATTACCCCTACAATATCCAACTGCATCTCATTTGGAGTTTTCACATACATAGAGTGGGAGTTTTCAGAGCACAAATGAAATGAGTCACGTTGAACCTTAACCTACACCACCTCAAGGAAAGTGTTAAGACCAAATCATCATCTTTATTATACACATATTCATTTGCATATGTACAAACTATCCTTTGGTGATTACATTATCTTATGTATACTATATACACATATCTTCTCAGACAGTCTTCATGACATAAGAGGTAGCTTATATAAATGGAATAGAAGCCTAATTCTTTGCATAACATTCCACAACCATTTCTGTACCAACAAGTACTGTATTTACTTTCACTGGCTAAAAATACTGCTGCAATATCCGAGCTAATTAGCACTCGAATAAACCATCCCTTGTACAACCTTATGAACACTATCTTTCATGATAAATCAAGATAGAAAGCTAAGTAAGGATGAACTCACAATAACTAAATAATGCCTTCCTAAAATATCCCATGGATTCATAAAGAATAACAAACTTTCGTTGGTATGATAAAAAAAGCAGATAAAATATATATTTCGTAAAACATCACCTCCTATCTTCTTTAGTGATAATGATTTACCAAGCTTACTAGTTTCTTCAAGTTAATGGATTTGTTATCACATTATAAAATAGTAAAATAAGAAATCTCTCAAACATGACATTATGACCTACTAAACATCACAATAACTACACCTATAGCAAAAGCCCCAAGGTTTTGGTATACCCAACCAACCATCACTTCTGTCCATTGTTTTGTGCAAGATTATCAATGTCTAAAAGGATAATAAAATTCCAGCTTCGTTATCCCTAGTAATTGCCTAATATTTCACATATGAACAAAAGAGCATCATCAAAGAGAAATGTGCAAGCAGAGGGACTGAATCCTCTTTTACCAAGTGTTATCCTAAGCCCATTTAAGAAAAAAGAATTACTGAGAAGGAGCTGGTTCCAAGTTCCTATCTCGCTTTTTTTAGCCTCTAGAAAATGTAGAATATATGGGAGGTATATTCAATCACCCCTTACTCTGGGAAATATAATAACAATTTTCCCATAGATGCCATCTAGCAGTGCAGTACGCAATTCCCCTGCTTATTTTATAAAGCTCTCTCTACCAGTTTGCCTATAGCAAAAATTTTGGAAATAAATTGTTTTCTTTGTCATACAAAACATGATGTCACAATATGCAGAAGTAAGCAAGGTGGCGGCTATTGTGAAAAAAACATGTACCATAGTTTTGATGTGTCACAAAAGGAATGTGAGTGCGTATGAACTCCCTACAGTCAGAGATTAAAAATTATGGTATCACTAACATTCGTAAAAAATAAACTTATAAAATGAAGATAAAATCTTATTGTCATAACATTCGGGAAGAAAAAGCTTTCATGGAGCCTACATGTTGGACCACCAAACCCAAATATGGTGCATGAAACAATGACAGTAAGTGCAAAATTTCCAGTGGTTATATAGTCTATAATGTTTACTATGACTGTTTCCAACCTTCATTAAATGGAGCAGAATAAAAGCAGGTCTTCAGGAACAAAATACTGTAAGCATACTTCCATTCCATGGAAAACATTACTTCCTTACTCTTCGTGGTATACACACAAATAACTATGATGATTGTTTAGTGTCAGGGTAGACAGATGATCAAAAGGAATGACGGATGGATTCATAATCTGCGTTAAGAATGACCATGTCCTTACAATACGTTAAGCTTCCTTTCCAGACAACAATGCCACCTCATTGCCATAATTTACCTAAAATGAGAGAAAAATAAAATTTTCACCATAGAACTTTTTCAAAATGATACCATATCCCACTGACACTAGCAGGGTGCTAATAACTGAATGAGAAAAAAATGAGCCAGGAGGGCTTCATCACATCCGGCCAGCCATGCCCCATACCGTCAGCTGTTTTGTAACAAGAAATAAAGTTAAGGAAGATGGGACTGATAGCTTGTCGGTGCCCTATCCCTTTTAGTCAGCCCTTACAACACAGGCAATACAAAGGAGAGATTTTATCCTCACCTCCAGGTTAAGGAAATAACATAGAACAAAATACTAATACGAAACAAATCCAAGAATGAGTCTTAGCAGAGGATTGTTGAGCAATGATATAATTTTTAAATTCAGATTCATACAAGTTTTAATATGATGTAAAGTTCAAAAATGAAGACTGAATCATGGCATCATAAGGGAGCGCAAAAGTTTATCTCTACATTTCTGATACCTTGTCTTAAATAAAGCACATCAATATAAAATTCATTTCTCTGTACAACAATGTGACTTACATAGACTATTACACACAACTTTCAGGTTGCCACTTCAATACTATAAATTATATTTGCAGTATTAGCGATGGCTTCTTAAATTTGACATGCATAAGTGTGACAAAGCAATCTTGCAAAGAAGAGATGGCAGAAAACTATTTTTGTAAATATATAATATTCTTCCTTTGGTTTCAGCCATCCTGCTGATGCCAGCAAGGGAAGCTAATATGTATAAAAATGTAATCTAGTACAAAAGTTCCAGACTTGGAATAAATGTACCATTTCTATGTTTATAGAAGTGCCGCCAAAGGATGTACTACAGATGTGTGAGATCCCAGCATCATAGTTGATGGGTTCTCAAGGAGGTTTTTCAAGGTATGAAGGAAATGAGCGGCAGTATCGTCATCAACTCCTGCACGATCATAGGAGAGGGTTGCACTCATGTATGTTGAAGGCTGACCAAATTCATCTGAAATTATAACAATATCAACATGTTAATTTTTTTAAAACAAGACATTTTCCTGCTAAGCCAACAAAGCCATCACAACTGTGATAAGATCTCATCATTTCCTAGCCATCCTCACTTCCTCGGCCTCTAATTTTATAGTTAGAAAAATTTGGGAAGGAAGGATTACCAACCTCATGCCCCTTTGCCCTTTTTAGTCACTCTACTGTGACATCTTCAAAAGAATTAGAGTATTATTTCCATCTCCCATATCACAACGAATATTCTTTCTAGTTGCCTCTTACAACACAATAATTTCTCCCCCACATCCAAGACTTTATTACTATAGTTATGAAAAAACAATATGAATTACATAACCTCCTTTTCTCACAAACAACCAAGTAATGAACATTCACAGATACGAACAAAAACCTACCCATGTTCTGTAATGTATTATTACATTCTTACTACTGTATTAAAATTTCTTAATACTATATACTTTTTGTTTTATGTAGCAATTAAGTGTCTTTAGCCCCAAGTACTGCATATGTATGTACAGCACAGTACTTTTTTCTACCTAAACAAAACTTACAAACAATTCTGTAAACATGGTTCCTATTTATATTTACCTATATGTACTATGATCTATAAAAAAAGGTAAATATATTTTTTAAAATTTACAAAAAAGCTTCTTTATCAGAGTACAGACATTAATGTTACACTGAAAGACCAATACAAGGGAGATGCAATGCTGTCTAAAAAGGGGTCTGGTATTGAAATTTTTTTTTCAACAGGCTCCAAGAAACTGAGATGAAGAAAAAGTTCATGCTTACGGATATAAGCAGAAATAAGAGAATGAAAAACAAAAGGAAAAGGAAGACTGAAGGAATAGTCAAAGTAATGAAGACATAGAAACATGGCAGGAGAAAGTCCTGAGATGATGACATCAGCTTTTTGAAGAATGAATAATTATAACAGTTAGGGAAGACAAGGAGGAAGAGACTTTCAGAGTCTGGAGGTCGAAGGAGAAAAGCAGTCACCGCACCGACCAATCCGCGAGCTACAAAGCTCTACACAGTACTTGTATGAAGAGGCCACTTGGCATGCCTTACACCATCTCATCAGAGCAGCGATGGATCTAGTACCCCACCCCCCAAAAAAAATTATACCTCCCAGCGAAGAGAAAGAGAATCCAGGTTAAAAGTAAGAGAAGGATCGTAAATGAGTTCGATGGCCATAGATTCAGCCCTATCAAGGAGATAAGAATAAGAAGAACAGTACCTCATTATGTGAGAGCAGTATTCTAAGTAGGGACAGATAAGATCTTTACAGATTTTTGTAACTGAGAAGAGAAAAAGCAATGAGGAAGCAAAACGAAACTCCCATTTTCTTTGATGCAGATATATAACTATGAATTATGTGCCTCCCCCAAGACAAGTTAGAAGCTATCTGAATTCCTAATATGTTAATAGAATTAAGAATAAATTTTGTTGTTTTCGAAGACAATGGGGCTATCAGGAGGAAAAGAAGATAAAGAAATAACCAGAAACTGTTTTGGAGGCATTAAATTTAATTAAAATATGGGTACCCCCCAAACACTGTAAATTGAAATTTAGAGTTGAAGAAAGCTATATGAGACTGATTTCGAGTAACAGACGTAGGTCATACAAGGAAGGCTATAATGGAACAGCATAAATTGGCATGAGGAGACAGGTAAAACAAATATGTCTGTCACAGAAGAACATAATTAAGTTAAAGGCTAGGGGATAATCAGGTATACTAGAAAATTATTAAGATTAATTTTGTTTTCCATTGGTGATGTGCCTAATTATAAATGTGACCACAGAAAGGATGATAAGTGCCTGTTTTGTCATTCGATTCTATTTTTCTCTGCGACATCTGGTGGAAGAGGTGGAGATCATAAGGGATGGGATAAATTCCAACGACCTAGTTTTTTTTTTTTTTTTTTTTGCGCCAAATGGCTAGATTCTGTTGGAAAAAGCATCTAGTATATAAGAAAAACTATTATTGCTTCTTTAGGTGGGGGAAGTAAAAATTCCATAACCATATTCCCAGTGTCATTAGAACCAATTACAAGAAACAGGGGAGCAAAGGTATTGGTAATCCCTCCCTAACTGAACTTTCTTTTTTTGCGACTAAACAGCTGACAAAGGAGGCAAAGAGGGACAGAGATCTTGAGACTCAGGTACTTCATTGTTTTTGCAAAATATGTGGCCACCCTGATGAAGCAGTTGTACTGTATATGAAATCATGCTTAAAATAGAATTTTAAATAATAATAGCTCTATTGCCAAAGAAAAAATTAATTTTTACAAGAAATGAGAAACATACCAAAAACTAATTTGCTCCCACCAACAGCTAATATGCCACACTGAGGAGGGTTTATAATAGCACTAAATTCTGATATGCCAAACATTCCAAGATTTGATATCCTGTAAAGAAATAAAAGGCAATTATTATTCCATATAGAGATCCTACATAGATTCTCAATACAATTCCCGACTTGATATAGTGAATATCCTAATTACATATAAACCGCTTTCGTTTCTATGCAAAACTAACGGTATACTTATGCATCTTCAAAAGTATGAGCTTCTGATGGACGAGTGGCCAATAATTACCAACTAACAACAAATGAACACATTTATGATTAAACTGGCAGTATATAAAAGTCAGACTTCAATATTACTACCTCTAATTGTATTTAGTAGTACATCCATCTTAACTTACGTAAATGTTCCCCCTTGAAATTCCTCTGGTTTCAGTTTATTTTCTCTTGCTCTACTTGCTAACTCTCGGACTTGGCTAGCAATCTCTTCAATACCGAGACCTCCCGCTCCATGGACAATGGGTGTAATAAGACCGGAGGGAGTGGCTACTGCTATGCTAATGTCAACTTCATTTCCCATGACAAGCTGCAAGAGGAACAGAAAATTAAATATAGAAATCATTCAACTATCAGTACAAGAAAATAAATGATGTATTATCTCACTATTTAAGTGAAGCTAAACAAATATAATTAACTGCACTGAAATTGAAAGGAGTTGCAATTTGATTTATTATAATTAATCTTCTATGATAGTACTCAAGTAATTCCTGATAAGAGTTAAGTAAAACAAGGTATTAATATTAATTTGTATCCTGCTTCCTGAGAAATCTTTGATAAAATTTACATTTACATATCACACTCACATTTCCTGCTAGTCATAGGAAGCAAACGAAAGGGATAGCTTTGCTAAGCATACCTTCCCTTTAAGATATATTTTTCCTAAAAAACAAATGCCAGAAGAGGAGAGAATGGGCCAAGAATGTTGAGGATTTAATTACTTAATTCATTTGTTACATATTCCACAAGCCTCAGCAGGACGTGAGAGCTTGACTGAAAAGAACTTGCACTCTAATATTGAACTGATGAATTAAAGTGGCTAAGAAAAATGACTAACATACTCTGGCAAAAGTTATAACTAAGTCATACTTGAATAATTAAACTTAATAATTAGATACCACAGTCAAGGGTACACCGAAGCTACCTCAGACCATTTTTAAAGTTAAAGTATTATTGGTGGTAAAGTGTATAGAATATTATACAGTACAGTACATGCAATTCCTGCGGAGTAGAAAGAATACCAAACTTGTGCTCCCTGTAAGTCATAAGATATACAGTCTATACATGTGAAGACTACAGTCAATATTTGTGGGAAGTTAATGGCTTCACACAGATGTTACAAATAATATTAAAAATATAAAAGTTGAAAAACAGGCAATAGAGACTATTTTCTCTTACCTTCAAAGAATTCTCATAAAAAAAAAAAATAAAGACAAATTTATAAAATAAGAAATATGAAAAAAATAATTCCTGTACACTACAGATTATGGTCCCCCTGAGGGAGGGGGGCTAGAAGACTTCCTCCATGTTCCACTGCGTGTCACAAATCGACTGAATGGGGAGAAGCGAGGGGACAGGGAATCCCCTCCTCTGCATTTTCTCTTCAGAGTATTTTGTTATGACTCAGCCACTCCCCTTATAAGGGGAAATGGCTCATGTACATAGACAGTATATGGTGTACACAAGTATTGTACTGTGCACTTTGTTTTATCCAAACTCCTATTGCTAGAGTAAAATATAATTGTTTGCATCTAGGAAACTACAGAGATGGAGTCTTCAGGATCCAAATGTATATATGTCACTAATATATATTTTAATATAAGACCAAGGAATAAAAGAAAAAAAAGGGAGAGAGAAGCCTTGACGAAGGTAAAGCCTATTCTCCACACAGCCTGTCAATACTATCTCTTCAATAGGGGTGTAGCCAATCTGAAACCAAGTTGCTCTAAAAGAAGATATGGAACAATTATATCAGCCACACGCTCACATCAGTGCTGTAATCTGTTTTACAGGCAATGAGGGTGTGGACCAATGCTTTTGCGGAATTCACGAAAAATACACTCTCTCTTCCACCAAATACAAACCCAGCTGACAACATAATATCTAGTGGGTCCAAACTTCCAAAGAGTAAATATGTTTGTTGACGGGCTGCTCTGTCTCAAAAAAAATATGATTCTCCATTATCAAAGAACATTATTTCCTTATCTCCGTGTATCAAGTCAAGAGTACAGTATATTACAAAAAGGGGATCTACACTCCACGAAGAGGGTCTATAACCCACTTCAACCTATTTGTTTTATAATATATATATATATATATATATATATATATATATATATATATATATATATATATATATATATATATATATATATATATATATATATATATATATATATATATATATATATATATATATATATATATATACACTCCCCAACTTACGAATGAAATAGGTTCCAGAAGTCCGTTCATAAGTAGAATTGTTCATAAGTTGTGCTTAGGTAAAAAAAAAGTACTGTACAGTACTATACATACAGTACTTCAGCTAAAGGCACTTAACTACTATATGAGACATAAAGTATACAGAATAAATAAATTTTAATACAGTAGTAATAGTGTAATACAGTGCAGTGCAGTAATACATACAATTATACATGAGTAGATAATGGGTAGGTTTTGTTCATATCTGTGAATGTTCATAATTTGGTGTTTCCTAAGTAGGGGAGCTCCTGTATATATATATATATATATATATATATATATATATATATATATATATATATATATATATATATATATATATATATTATATATATATATATATATATATATATATATATATATATATATATATATATATATATATATATATAATATATATATATATATATATATATATATATATATATATAATATATATATATATATATATATATATATATATATATATATATATATATATATATATATATATATATATATATATATATATATATATATATATATATATATATATATATATGAGAATAACTTCTCCCCAAACTGTTTTCCTTTTTTGATGTCGGCTACCCCCCAATTTAAGGGGGAAACAGCCAAGGTATATATATATATATATATATATATATATATATATATATATATATATATATATATATATATATATATATATATATATATATATATATATATATATATATATATATATATATATATATATATATAATATATATATATATATATATAATATATATACAGTGTTACCTCAATTATCACGGTAGTTCAGTTCCGGGACCCGGCGCGAACCAGGAAATCCGCGGAGTAGGATCAGCCTATATGTACATAGATATTTTAATGTATTTTTACGTTTACACTGTATAAACCCTCCCTCTACTGTTAAAAAAACACCCTTTACATTATAAATAACAGCAAGCAACGTAATTTTTTTATGAAAGTGATAGGAAAACTTACCGTGAATGAGGTGATGATGACTTGACATACATAGCTTGCATATTTTACAATAATTTTTACGTTTACGTAAAATAGCGGCTGACATCCACAAACTTTTTTCCTTCTTTCAACATATCTAAGAGTTTCACTTTATCTACAATGGTTAACATTTTCCTTTGCTGCTTAGGCTCACTACAAGAAGCCTTAGAAGATGAAGGATGCTTGGGAGGCATTGCAAAGGTTAAAATATGCGAGTAAAAAAATCACAAGCAAAACATATTAATAATAATAAGCAAAACGTGAATGGCGCACACGAGTGAGGCGAGACAATGGAAGATGGTGGAAGCCTTTGTCCGAAACGCTGATAGCGGTATCGTATTTTACATGTTGCAATACTGTTAGTATTTATGTTTTTTACTATTTTTTACTGTTATATTATTCTTAGGCTAAGAAATACGGTTTTTTTATCAATAAAATCATAAAACTACTGGAAATATAAATATATATGCTAGCTCACGTAGCTTCGACCCCAATACATTGTACGCTATCGAACACAAGCAAAACATTTAATAAGCACAACGTGAACGGCGCACATGTGAGTTAGACTGAACGAGTCTTTGACCAAAACGCTGATAGCGGTATCGTATTTTACATGTTGCAATACTGTTAGTATTTATGTTTTTTACTATTTTTTACTGTTTTATTATTCTTAGGCTAATAAATACATCTTTTTTATCAATAAAATCATGAAACTACTGGAAATATAAATATATATGCTAGCTCACATAGCTGCGACCCCAATACATTGTACGCTATCGAACACTATTTCGTATGATGCAATACTGAGAGTTATACTGTACGTACGTTTATCATTCAGTTATTAGTACAATGTATATTAATTTAAAATTCATCTACTTATTTGATGATTGTACAAAATCTATTGTATTTATTCATTGTAATTTGGACCAAATATTCCTTTTGTAAAGATTATACTGTACTTTTCAAAAGAGGTGGTCAATAAACGTATCTATCTATCTATCTATCTATCTACATTTATGTTTTTTACTATTTTTTACTGTTTTACTATTCGTAGGCTGGGAAATAATTTTTTTTTTTATCAATTAGATAATGAAATATGTTTTATTCAATAAAAAAAAAATGAAAATACTGAGAATTTTTTTTTTAATATTTTAATATATCCATGAAATAAAATAATAATTTATCCAAAAAAAAAAAAAGCGATAGAGTGAGAAAGTGAACCAGGAAACGCGAATAACCGGGGTAACACTGCACGTACATATATATATATATATATATATATATATATATATATATATATATATATATATATATATATATATATATATATATATATATATATATATATATATATATATATATATATATATAAGCCAAGTATATATATATATATATATATATATATATATATATATATATATATATATATATATATATATATATATATATATATATATATATATATATATATATATATATATATATATATATATATATATATATATATATATATATATATATATATATTCTTGGCTTATATATATATATATATATATATATATATATATATATATATATATATATATATATATATATATATATATATATATATATATATATATATATATATATATATATATATATATATATATATATATATATATATATATATATATATATATATATATATATATATATATATATATATATATATATATATATATATATATATATATATATATATATATATATATATATATATATATATATATATATCTTGGCTTATATATATATTATTATATATATATATATATATATATATATATATATATATATATATATATATATATATTCTTGGCTTATATATATATATATATATATATATATATATATATATATATATATATATATATATATATATATATATATATATATATATATATATATATATATATATATATATATATATATATATATATATATATATATATATATATATATATATATATATATATATATATATATATATATATATATATATATATATATATATATATATATATATATATATATATATATATATATATATATATATATATATATATATATATATATATATATATATATATATATATATTCTTGGCTTATTCTACTTAGTGTGCATTATGGAAAATGTTGACATAAACTTTTAAATTTTGTTTGCAGGACTTTACTGCTATTGACGTATAAAATTAGACCTGCAGTTGGTAAAAATTGACAACACATGTGGTTATTACACTAAAGTTCTCAGTTAAATTCTAAAATAATTACCTTATCTCCCTGCCATACACAGTTCATCTCTGGACACAGATTAAGCGCAACTGCTACAGCTTTTATTATTATATCATTTAAACTGACGTTAATTCCTTCTTGTTTATACTGCTTTCTTAGCTCTAAAATCTTATCCGATCTACATTCTAGGGTGCCATACGAATGGGCAATTCCACTCTGCAAAGGAAAGAGTTATCCATCATCAATTAATAAACAAACACAATAAATTATTTATATGTGTCCTTTACCAAAAAGATCCATCTGCAGAGATAAGAGCCATGACCTTGTCAATGGATCATTTAAAGTATTACAACCAAGTAAATACTTTTTACCACCAGACTAATAAATACTACCATTTTGGTAAGTGTTTCCTTTACCTTAGCATATTTAAGCAAATATCATTCACTGATTGACTCATTTGTTATTTCTCCAGTGAGCAATATATACCAACAATTGTAAAAATGAAGGAGCAATACATACAAGGAAGAATGGTTCTCCCCTGTCCCAAGATTTTCTGGAGGAATCACATGAAACCCTAACATAAATATAGAGCTGTATGTGAATTTTAATCACTTACAACACAAATATTGCAGTACATCACATGCTCTGGATATTCTTTATTCCTAAATGCAATGAATGAAGAGAAACCGTTTGAGATAACTTGATTTCAAAGATACAAACAAAAGGCAAACCATCTTTGAGATGGAAAAACAATAAGAGACAGTCACAAGAAAGTAGTACTGGAACATAAACCTCGAATACACACGCATTGAAATGGATTTTCAATTTTTTCCTTCTTATCTTCCACCCTTATATATCCTGCATGCTGCCAACGGTGACAAATTTATACCAATTTATGTCATGGGAGTTGGCCAAAAGGGCCACAAAACTCTTTGGGGGAAATGCAGGGTATGCTGAATTGCTGCTGTCTTGATGATTTTGTTATAGTCAAAGCCATCGAGCTTGCTTAAGCAGGGTATGGAGTGATATTTGTAATAATTATTATTTTATTAAATAAAGGCTAAAGAATATGCATGTTTTTGTCTATTACTGAAGTGGAAGATATCCAGGTCATTTCTATCATATCAAAATGAATTATATTATGGGTGATAGTAAAACAAGTAAGCCTTAAGTACTAAAGACTTATTTTGCATCTACTCATAATTTTCTAATAACAAGTGCTGGCACAGAGGCTCCAGTTTACCTTAGATTGTGTTAATCTTTTAGCTATGACCCTTCTGATGTTGGTTATTTCCAAATCTTGATATCCATCTTCGGACACTCCAGGAACGGCTTTGGGAGCTGCTATTGGCAAAGATGTGGCAGGAGTTGTAGACACAACTACAGAGGGCTTGGACACTTCAGGGGGTGGTACTAAGGAGAAATACATATATCATTATTCAAATATTACCTTACATCTACAAAAAGCAACTATTTATTGATTAAAAACATAACATGTATGGCAAACTAATTGTTATCACATTTTTCTGTATTATCCATATATAGTATATGGCTAAATATATCTTAGCACTACATTATTAATTCTATCTATATGCAAGGCTGCAATCCCCTTTGTAAGGTTGACAGCCAACTCAAAGCAGACAATCATTCACCGATGTTTCCTTTAATACTGACACATGCATCTTTCATTTCACAAGCATGCTAAGAATCTCTTCTCTTCTCCTTTAACATGTTCCAAAACCAGGCACATTCAGGAACTATTCTGCATTAAACCGAGGACAACTTTCCTGGTTGTGAGGGGAATAATTCTACCTTTGTATTTCCTGATCCTAAGAGTTGACTAAAAGGGATAAAGGAGAAAAGGCCTGGCAATCCTTTTTTACAAAAGCTTCTTATTTTTTTACCACAGAACAGATGACAGTGAACGTCAGGTTACCATGCGAGCTGCAGAGGGATATAGTGTCAAGAGGAAAAGAAAAAGGAGAAACATATTTACTTTAGATCCCTTAATATATCTGACTATACCTGAAGCAAGAGGCTTTGGCATCAGATTCCTGTCTTTGATCAACTTCAGGACATCTCCTTTAACCAAGATACCATGGGGACCTCCGTGTGGTACTTCATCAGCCATTAAACCATACTGTTCTAAGAGCAGTCTTACGGAAGGACCGAAATTACTGAAAAACATATGAAATACACAAGTTTAAGTCAGGACATACAAATGCTGACATGAAAACAAATAAATTCACACACACAATACTGTAGATATACATCTGGGCTAAAAATTAATATATAAAATGACGTTTCAGATGGTAGAATACTATTCCACTTGAAACAATATAATCATATGCGAGGGACATGTGAAAATAATAACTATTTAAAAGAAAAAGCTCCCCATAATTAAAAACTAAACCTATAAAACCATATTTTGCAAGCATATCTATATACTTTTGAAAATAACATATACATATACTGATATCATGTACCAAAAGTTAGGTCAGCATTATTATAATTGCAACTAGGAAGAGACAAACAGTAACCAAATCCAAGTGCAAAGTGTAGTTTGACTTTCATATCGGTAAGACCGACATCTACAATTTTAGCATTTCACATGGAGTTCAATCCTAGTATACACAAGTTATTAAAATTAAATGGTATCCCAGTTTCTGCATTTACTCTTTCTTCAATTTTAATCAACTGGCAAGGAGAAAGAGTTCTAAACCCATATTTCCAACATGTCATACAAGTTAACTAAAAGATATAGTGAAGATGGAGCTAGAGATCCCTCCTCCAATCAAGTATTTCCTCTCCTGGCACAACAAAATAATTGATAGGGGTGATGAATAAAGGTGAGGTTGCTGAAGCACTCATATCTCAAATCATTTTGCTACACTTGTGAACATCCTGCTGAAATTTGTAGAATATGGCATCTAAATTAATTGTGAATCAATGAAAAAGAACTATCTTTAATACAGTTATAAGAATAGATTACTTTTCCTTACCCATGAGCCCCATGGGAAGCGGCTGGGGAAGAAGTAGCAGCAGAAACAAAAGAAGATGCAGCTGTGGCTGCAGTAGACGGAGTTTCCACAGTACCTTCTGCAGCTGGAATGGTTACAGATTGCCAGTCCTCACCCTCAGGTGCTAAGAGAGCGATTAAAGTTCCAATTTTTATATCTTTTGTGTCCTCTGGTACCTAAAAACAAGAATTACTAAATTCATAAAAAAAAATCTGAATCCTTTTAAGTTATATTTCCTAACTTGTATATATTCGACTTCTTATACTACTGCTCCTTACACTAACTTCAATTCTCTTAAAGACCTCAACATTTATATAAGTGCTGTGCTACAATGATTAACCAAAATAATGCATCAAAATAGCAGATGAAACTAATTATTTTATTGTAAGGTGAAAAAGCCAAGTAGTATAAGTTCATTAACTTCCATAAACAAATCTTCAAAGTACAATGACTAACTCTGCTATAGAATTAGTTTCTTGATCTAGATTTGAAGAACGTTGTGCTTAGCTCCTAGGGCAGAGAACTACAGCCAATAAAAATGAAATGCACAAGTTTATGATCACTTTCACTTAAAAATCAATCTGAGCTTCTTGTTGAGGATTTCAATCAATCTGAGCTTCTTGTTGAGGATTTCATACACGGTACTCAAAGATTGTTGGGTTATACATGCACTTATGCCATAAACCATGAAAATGAACAAGTCATTAAAGACTAAAAGAAAGGAAACTTTATTCAAATATTTTCTTAATTGACAGGCATAGTTCTCTATTACCGATGCTATAACAATTAATACAGACAAAAACTATGGCAATGAATTAGTAATTCAAATATGCATTACTAAAATTAAGGTTAGAGAAACAAACACAAAACATAGTTAAGTACAAAATACATATAAGAAATAATAAAGTGACATACAGCACAATAAACAAGCAATAAAGAACAGGTAGGCAGCAGCCGTACACAAAGAATGCTTGTATGAAATGCCACATAATTAAATACAGTATACACAAATTCCTAATTTATATAAAAATCACTTATTTAGCTATATGTACGAAATTCCTAGGTTCTCAGAAAAGTATCTTTACATCTACTTTCTCTGTGTCTAAAGTGATGTTAAAAAACTGTCTTTCACCCATAAAATAACTGCCAAATTACAAAAATGGGAATGGAAATTATGGAATACCTGTGAGGTAGCCATGGTAACTGCCTGATGATCTACAACAGCTGTAATTTGAGCATTTTCTACAAGTAGTGGTTCAGAATGAAGACCAAATGGGATAATATTATCAGTTACTTGAATGTTCCTGGCATCTGCGGCTTTCATTTTAACTGAGCTTTTTACTGACACCATTTCATCATGAGAAGATATTTCACAGCCTAGTTTGATTAAATTTTCTTGACTTGAGATCCTTTTATCATTTGATAATGCTTCCCTATCTGACCCATCCATTTCTGAAAATGTATCTTCAGTAATTCCTTGAGAGGCATTTTCCTTAGATGACGGACGATCTAAACTCTTGAACTGGGAAGAATATTCATCTGATAGATTTATTCCTTCATCTTGTTTGGTTACTTTAACATTAGCACCATGAAGGCATAAGGCACTAACTGATTCGAAACTTGTAGGAACCTCTTCATCTGTAACTCTCTTAGCACTATGTGCACCACCAATTACATCACCACATGTATTAGGTTCTACAAATTCTACATTATTGTCTACTGTGAAAAAATTATTATCCGAAATGGTTTTTAATTTAGTGCCATCAATAACAAGATCATTGACAATTACTCTTTCTTCTAATTCATGTTTTACCTCTTTTGGCTTTATCATACTGATATCATGACTGCCAGGACTTTCTATATCTGTTTCTGGATTAACCTCTGAAGTAAAAGACACAGACCCAACTTCCGTGAAAGCTGTAGCATCTACAGCTACATTTGGGGACTCAACGGTTGACTCATCTCCAATTCGGCCATGGGTAATAACATATGCCAGGTGACTATGAGCTTCAAATAGGTTATCTATGAGTGATTCATAATCTTCTTCATCAAAACTAATGAAGCCAGCTGTAAAACATTAAACAAAATATCCTTATGCAATTCCAATGCACACTCACAGGGATAAACAAAATATCCTATGTGCCCTTTCAGCATCAAGGCATACAAACAGAAAATCGCTAAATAAGTTAACCTTTTTAATTCTCTGCATACTCAGAGGAGAACATTTTACATCATATCATTAAGTGTCCTTATGCTCAGCATAAGTATAGTGCACTAAATAATATATCTTTTTGCATCATCTCATTATTCTAAAGGGGGAACATGCACAATATGTGTGTGCCTTCTCGACATGCTCACGAGGAAACATTAAATCTTATGTGTACTCTAGGCATGCTTACTGGGGGGAATATCATGAAATATCCTTGTGTCTCTTCACATATGACACACAGCATACTCACAAGAAACTCTAAACTGTATATTCTTAAATGTCTTTGCAGTATTCTAATAGGGATCATTACACAAAATATCTTTATGTGTTTTCTCAGTATTCTCACCAGGGAAGTTAAACAGAATATCAGTATGTGTCCTCTCAGCATACTCAAGGATGAAGCAAACAAATTATCTTTTCGTATCTAAGCTGCATATACAAAAGGCAATGTACATGATATCTCTGTGTCTACAGATATTTTCATATAGCATTCCAAATAAAATTCATTTAAATCTATCAGTGTGCCAGCACCGGAAACTATTGTAAATAACCATAACTGAAAGGGCGACAAAGATATTTACAGTGCCACACACAACAGCCACAATTATACTTCCATTATACAGACAAATTAGGATACACTCCAAACTGTGTATCATACATTTATTTCATAAAGCATAAGTCAGCAGCCTGTGCAGTACTTGCATACATTTGATTAAAGATCGAGTTAATTCACATCACCATAAAAGCGTGTCAAAAGCAGTTGTTGTCCTAATGTGCAAAAACAGACAAGAAATTAAAGAATCTTTGCTTAACATACCAAAATTTTTGCCAAAATTCCTTCTTCCTCTGTATCCATAGCAACCACTGCTTTATCTGTTTGTATTTCACACAGAACATCACCAGGATTTACAACATCGCCCTCTTTCTTCAACCACTTAACTATTGTACCTTCCATCATGGTAGGAGAAAGCGATGGCATTTTAACTGGCAAGCCTTCCGCTGTGATTGGGACAACACAATAGAGAGATTTAGAAGAGATGAGCAACAACTTTGCTATGGTGAGTGTAAATAAAGTAATTAGAAAAATAAGTGATTTTATATTATTACATTTCTCTCACTAAAGAACAGACTACTTTTCTAAAGGTAACTTGAAAATAAACCATCTTAAAGATAACCATATAGAGTGACTACTAAAGTTAGGTATCGCTATCAGTAGTATCCTCACATAGCCCATTACATATTTCATAATACAATTTTTTTTATAATGACAAAGTTCTGTAATTATCAGAATGCCACATATGAGCACAATAACCTTATCACATATCTTTAAAATTTGTGAATATACTTATCTAGCCTTCAAATGATTCAAATAATTTATACATGAAGAAGTCAAAGGAGGAGGACAGATGGCACATGAACATCCTAGTAAGGGGAGAAGGACTGGTTAGCGAGCGAACAACGGAGATGCCAATGCATGGGATAAAAATTAGATACCCTAAAAGATGATCTGACTGTGGTGAAGGACTTTAAAGTAAAGGGCATTGATGCAGCAGATGGTAACAATACAATTAAAGGGAGGAACTTATCCAAAGCAGCAATACATGAACTATACACAAACAGATGACAGTCTTAGGGAAAGACACATGAAGCTGTACTTCCAGTGATAATAAATTAAACTTCCACCGTAATATTGTTGGTACAATCACACTACTAATGTTCTTAAAATATATGCAACTTGTATATGCAATGCATCAAAGCCACTACCTTTTTTCAGTATTAAGAAATACTGTATAACCATCCTCAAGAGTTGTAAATATCAATACCTCAGGAGCAGTCAGCCAGGGTATATATATTAAAAAAATCCTTACGCAATCTTTGGAATTCAAAGTGTTATAAGGAAAAATAGTTTACTTACTGAACCTTTGAGGTATTCATCCCACATGTGAATAATACCTCACAGAGAATGATTTACCGCTCAAATGCCTGCTCATCCTCCAGGCTTAATAGATGAGTAGGTGGATTTTCATTTCATCACAGTGAGGTTCCTGTCTCCTAAAACAGCTCCTCTAATCCAGCCAATGGACAAGCGTATGCAACTCTAAAAGTTGCTTACTAAAACAATCTTTCAAAAGTGCTTTGATGTGCCCTCTGACACAGATTTAACACTAAGTGCCCACTGAAAATATCACTTCCATATCCTCCATTGCCTAAATCTCATTGACATAGCAGTGCAGCAGTGACTTACAGGACCCTAAACTCAACGTGGAGGATACTGTGGCCAGACTCTGTAGCAGACAGCACTTTGAGGGCTTCAGCCCTGAGGCTATTATCAGTGCAATAGTCTCTGTGTAAAAACATGGGCTTGGAAGTTGACAATGATGAAATGGAGGTGTTAGTGGAAGATCACACTAAGAAGCTCTCAACAGAAGAACTGGGACACCTTCAGAGGGAGAGGCAAAAGGTGTTGGAGAAAATTTCTTCCAAGGATAAGGATTGAAGGTTCTTGGTTCTAGTGACAATTGAAATGTGTGCAAGTGGGGCGAGCTGCAACGATTTTTGGAAAATATCACCCTGACAAAGCTCTAACAAACCGAAGGGTAAACATTTTTAATAATTCAATGGTGTCTCACTTTAGAAACATATTAAAGGGAAGGTAAAGACAAATGACACTAGTCAGATATTAAGTGCAGCCTAGGTAGTCTCAAGCAGGTTTTAGTGATGCTAAAGCACAAAAAAAGAGAAAGAGAAAAAAACAAAAAAACATTTACCTACAACTGTGCATTCAATAATAAGTAAATTTTAAACTGGTAGAAGAAGTTTACTTTTGCTTGTTTGAGTGGCTCTACCGAAATTGTGCTGCTTTTCCATTTCCAATTGTAAGGATGATAAGTTATCAAAAGGAAATAATACTGTATACTGAAAATTCTCCACAGGTTTCTGGTAAAATACCATACAGCAATACAGTAATCGAATTTCTAAATGGTGTGGGGGAAAGTGAAAAATGTATTGGGGGTTTTTCAACTAAATGGAAAGGCAAAACAACCTGAGAACCAGCAATATTCAATTACACCTAACCTGTCCCAAACCTAACCTGCGGTATAATACGGAAGTAACACCATACAAAAATCGATATATGTATACTTTCATTCTCCCAGTTGGTAAAACAATAATGTAAAATACAATATCTGGTCAACAAATGCGTTAACTGGCATATTTTAGATTGACAAATATATTAATGGGTTAAGATTCGTTTTATGCACCCCTTCCATAGTCTACCCGATAACTTAGTGTTGCCACAACTTCCGGAAATGTGAAACACTAATGTGCAGCAGGTCCCTGTTTTAAGTCATTCCGGGGTTACATCAGAGACCAATAAATAATTAATAAATAAAATTTTCGACATATCAGTCATTCATATGCAAACCAACCACAGTAGTAAAAGTAAATGATACTGTAGAGTGTACTCTATTTCTGTGTATTAGATAAAGAACTTAAATTATCTTTCTATATAAAGAATTTAGCTTTAGCATTGGTGAGGGACCTAGGCTTGAATTAAGTCAGCTCTCAGTAAAGGAACCCTGGCGTAAAGTGGGAACCCCCTATTAACCTCCAAATTCACCCTATTAAGGTAAGTAAGGCTTCAAATCTGTTAGATTAGGTTGGGTTAGGTTAGGTTAGTTGGGTTAGCTTAGGTTAGGTTATTTAAGTATCCTCTGCCGCCCACCAATTTCGGCCAAAATGCAATACAATAGTGATTTCCGAGGAAAACGATTGGTATTATTTTAGAAGAGGGATTATCTGAAATCTTACCAAACAATTAGCAGAGTACTTAAAAGCACATAAAAATCTATGGTAATTTTTAGGAGGGGATTATTCTCTTAAATAATAAAATCGTATTTTTCTGATAGTTTTCGTTGTGAAATAAACGAATCTGAAAATCTATCAGAATAAAAATGTAGTACCAAGTCTGAAAGGGTGCATAGAAAGAATCTTGACCTATTGATGTTCTATCAACTCGTTGGGGGCGTTTTACTATCCCACCACAGTATACATGCACTGTAAATATCTCTGTATATCTAAGCAGACCCTAATTTGAATTCCGGTGCCAGCTTTACGTAACCATAGGTCACGACTTTGACATTACTCAAAAAAGAAAAAAAAAAACTGCTTTCGGAAAACTATGAAATTGACACAGAATAATCTCACCATTCCTATATGCAGATCCATGGAAAAGGGCTGAGGAAGCGTGAGCTATCCTTAAAGATTTTAAACATCTTAATTTATGCAAATGATGTGTCAAAATTGAAGCCATCTCCTTTTGACCTCCTCAATAACACACATTAACAGGAGAGCCAAAGGCAGATGAGTGCCAAATTAGCTATGAGACGTAGGACAAATCGCTATGTTATCGCTAAAACTACCTAAACTTCTGACCAAAATTTTTTTTTTCCACTAATAATAATGTACTATATATTCCGGGAGAAAATATACAGAATTTCATAAGATTCTGTTTTATGAGTGTGACACCGGGACAGGCAAAAACTGCTCACATCAATAAATGCCCGGGCAAGAGAAAAACAAAACCAAGAGGAAGGAAAAGAAAAAGGTTATGGACAAGGCAGAGATGAGGTAATATTACACAAAGGAAAACAACAGACAGAAAAAAAAAATAGGTAAAGTACAGAGGACATATAAATATGGAGGATTAGGCCCTGAGATGACGATAGATCCAATTTTGAAGGAAGATAGGTCATAAGAATTTGGAAAGACAGAAGGAGGAAGAGAGTTTTAGAGTCTGGATGTAGATGGGAAGAAGCAGTCGCTGCAATGACCAATCCGTGAGGTACAAATCTCCACACAGTACCTGTGAGATGAGGCCGCTTGGCAAGTGCTATGCAGCCTCGGCAGTGGGGGAGGGATGCAACTCGCCAACTCATAAGAGCAGCAATGAAAATGTAGCGATAGAAAAGAGAAAGGGATTATACCTTACGGCGAAGAGAGAGAGAATCCAGATTAGAAGTAAGAGAAGGATCATTAATGAGTCTGATTGCCTTATATTCAACCCTCTCAAGGAGATAAGTACAAGAAAGAGCACCCCATATGTGTGAGCAGTATTCTAAACAGGGACGGAAAGTCCTTTATAGATTTTAAGTAATTGTAAAGAGGAATAGTAATGACAAAAACGAAACAAAACCCTCAATTTTATGGATGCAGATATAGAATTTGGATTATATGATTCCTTCAAGACAAATTAGAGGCTATATGGATTCCTAATATGTTGATAGAATTATGAAGGTATCTTTCGTTAGTTTCAAAGATCATAGGTTTATCAGAAGGAGAAGAAGATAGAGAGATAGCCAGAAACTGTGTCTTGGAGGTATTGGATTAACTAACTTTTGAGTGTCCCACTCAGATACCCTCTGCAAATCGGAGTTGTGAGTAGAAGAAAGAGTGATACGACACTGAATATGAGTAGCAGATGAGGGTTGTGAAGAAAAGGCAGAGGAAAAGTGAAGAGTAGAATCGTCAGCAAAGGCATGAAGAAGAGAGAAAGGTGGGGATTATAGAAGATCATTGATGAAGGGAAGGAACAGAGTAGGTGAAAGAACAGAGCCCTGTGGAACACCATTGGTAACAGAGAAAGGGCTAGATATCGCACCATCAACAACTACAGATATAAAACGGTCAGAAAGAAAACTGGAAATCAGAGAACAGAGAGAAAGGGTAAAGCCATAGGCAGGGAGTTTGGCTAACAGAGCCTTGTGCCAGACTCTGTCAAAAGCCTTAGAGATATCAAGGGTGACGACCATACATGAGGAAGATAAGACAGGAGGTCGCCTGTTGATCTTGCCTTACTGAAGCAGTACTGTTGATCAGAGATAAGTGAGTTAGATTCAAGGCATTTCAAGAAGTGTGCATTGAGCGAAGTTTCAAAAACTTTAACAATAAAAAAGGTTAGGGCAATAGGTCGGTAGTTTGAAGGAATAGAGCTGTCACCCTTCTTAGCAACAGGTTGAACTAGAGCATGCTTCCAAGATGAAGGACAGATATTGGTTGAGAGAATGAGGCAAAAAAGACAGCAATGCACAGGAGCCAATTCATCTGGAAATTCCTTAAGGAGCCTTGCAGGGATACCATTGGGACAAGATGCCTTGCTCGTCTTTAGAGAGCGAAGAACCTTATGAACTTTGTGGGAAGGAAGGTTAAAGAGGGCATAGGGTTAGAGAGGGGTAAAGATTGAGGGACAGGTGCTCTGGAATCATTTATAGAAGAGTTGGCAGAAAAATGTGAGCCAAAGAGAGTGGCTTTGTCAGTGGAAGAGCAAGCTCTAGAATCATCAGAAGGAATGATAAGGGAAAAGCTTGAGTTACAGAAGTATTTTGGAGAGTTTTTTGGTTAAGGACCGGAAATATTTATCAGTGGAAGAGGAATTAAGATCATCAACTTTCCTTCTTATAAAGGGTGCCTTAGATATGCGAATCTGAGCAGTAGAGCAATTCCTAGCTACAATAAAACCAGAACAAGTTAAATCAGAAGGTGAGGCTTGGTAAGACCGGTGTGCCCGATTCCTGGCCTGGATAACCATAGAGCAGGCATTGACAAACCAAGGTTTAGGGGGAGAGAAATTATCGTAGAGGAGAGGATGTACACATCCATTCCCGAGGTTATGATCTCTACAATTTTTAGGGCTACCTGATCAGGGTAGCAGGATCAAAAGCAGTAGTCATCCCATGGGAAGTCAAAGAGGTAGTTACCCAAATTTTCACATTGAGCATGCTCAAAGTGCCAAAGGCAGAGCTTAGTAGGAGGGATTGGTGGAAGGGGAGCAAAAATAGAAGAAATTGAGATCACAGAGTGGTCAGATTTATCAAGAGGGGAGAAAGCACAGAATAAGAGTAGTTTGAAGGGTTAGAAATAAGAAATAGGTCAAGAGTGTTGGCTGCATGTTTGTGTCGATCAGGAACACGAGTAGGATGTTTGATAACTTGCTCCAGATCATGAGTAATAGAGAAAGCAAGGGCCTCACTTCCTGCCACATCAGTGTGAGAAGAATTAAGCCACTCACTGTGGCATATATTGAAGTCTCCAATATAAAGAACTTTGGCATGTGGGTGAGAAGATAGTAAGGATTCATGGCAAGAGGATAGATTTTCAAAGAAAGACATGTACTCGGTGGAGTCTGGAGAACAGTAGCAGAAACAAAGGAATATAGTGGTAGTGGAGAGATAGATTTTTAGCCAGAGAACATCCAAGTCAGGAGATTCAAGGTACATGAGCCTTGCAATAGGAGTGTTAGTATTGCAGTAGGCACAGACACAACCTTTGCAACGAAAATGAGAATACAGGTTATAGTGCGAGATTTCAAATGGGTCAGTGGAAGCATGGATAGTCAGCTGTGTTTCAGATAGGAGAAGGAGGTTAGGGAGGGAAGTACCCAAGTGCTGCTCCACGGACGAAAGAGTAGGGTTCAGCCCACGAATGTTAGAATAGTGAAGAGTGAAAGAAGCAGATCTATTAGGAAATCCAAGGTTAAGGGCAGAGCCATTACTACCACCAGGCGTGTCTGCCTTCAAGCCAGTAGTGGAGTCAACAAGATTCCCGGAGATTCTTCGCACCCCTCTATGCCGGGTACTGGGGGCCATAAGCTGTGAACTTTCCATAAATAATAGCAAATATGAGGAAAAAAGAGGGCAAAAAGAAACATATGTGGGGAATGTTGTGACTTGTCAAATGTAATGGAATAGTAAGAGATGTGTAACGAATACGCCAGAATATTTGGTGTAGATGTAGGCATAAGGAAAGAACCGTTCTGAAGGAAGAGTCAACCCGAAACTGTCTGAACCAGTCATAGTTGAATCCGTAATACCTTCAATCATAGTCTTTCCGGGCGGCTGGTGCAATAATAATAATAATAATAATAATAATAATAATAATGAAGATGATCTCATCAAAGTTCGCTAAATTTCCTACAAGAATGCTAAATTTGCCAAATTTCGTATAAGAACGCTAAATTGAGCTAGAGAACAAAATCTATTATTATTATTATTATTATTATTATTATTATTATTATTATTATTATTATTATTATTATTGGGGACCGCCGTAGAGTGACTGGTAGGGTACTTGATTCGGAAGGTGAGTCCACGGCGGGGCTGTAGGAAAGTCTTCAAATCATCTGTGCCCAACCACAAATGGAACTAATTGTAACAAATAAAACATAAATATTATTATTATTATTATTATTATTATTATTATTAGTAGTAGTAGTAGTAGTAGTAGTATCCCAAGGGTAATGTTTAAATCTTTTCCCCATTTTCCTTCTATAGTAAAATAGCAATGAGGAACAAATATTTCAAAAGTAGAAGTACAGAATTCTAAAAAATAAAGGTTATTAAATGATAAAACTCATCAAACTGAGGCCCAGTGACAAGAGTCTTCATCTGTTATCATACATGAGTTATCACCTCTGAAAAATGAGCTCGTGAGAATTAGCTATAAAATCCTGGTACTGATATAGGGACACATGCTGTATATATTTCTTTCTTATCTACTATCAGTAATAGTTCAGTTAGAAGGAGAGGAGATATCTCGTTCTTTTTCTGGTTTTGCAAGATATTCCGTCGCCAATGGCTGTTTTACTAGAAGGGAAAAACAAGTTTACTGCCCCTGACGACTTGGGAACTATAGTAAGATAATAGATAGAGAATGGTGTTCATAACGAAGTATTTTATTATATGAAAACAACTCTCTCATCCAACAACTGTGGGATTAACCAGCTAATGTTAGTACCGGTCCTAAGCCAGACTGGGGCCAAGGATACTTGCAGCCTTGAAGCTTTGAGGCGTAACTTAACACTATAGTCTGGAAAAGGAAAGTAAAAACAGTAACCCCACAATAACACGAGAAGACTCCCGATAAAGGAGAGGGAGAAGAAGATATTGACAACCAGGCTTTATTTTGTTAATTAATATCATGTTTATGGAAATCTATATATTCCGATTTGCATTCTTTTCAGTGTGAAGAGAAAGAGGTCCATCGCTTTATAGTAGAGAGCTTGGTATCTGATGGAGTACCCAAAGAAAATGCCAAACAGCTGGCAGATGTCTTGGTTGAAGCTGATAAACGAGGCCATTTCAGTCACGGGTTGCAGAGACTTGGTAGGTGAAATTCTAATATATATCTAGTTAAAACCGTATTTGGTAACAATATTCCTTAGGTTCAGATTATCTACAGGAGTTATATTGTAAATATTGCCACGCATCCCACTTCCAGAAATGTACTTGGTTGATATGGCGAAGAAGATCTGTGATCCTCAAGCTGCCCCAACAATCTTGAAGGAGGGTGCCTCAACTGCCCTTGTGGATGGAAACAATGGACTAGGACCTGTTGTGGGAAATTTCTGCATGAATTTAGCTATAGCTAAAGCTAAAAACACAGGTGTTGGATGGATCTGTGCAAGAGGTATTATTATTATTGTTTGTTCCCCCTGAGGGAGGGGGATGAAAATACTTCCTCCGTGTTCCCCCCCCCCCGTGTCGTAAGAGTCGACTAAATGAGGCAGAGCGAGGGGACTGGGAATCCCCTCCTCTGTATTTTCTCTTCCCAAAGAGTCAAGTGTATTTTGTCTTGACCCAGCCATTCCCCTTATAAAGGGAATATGCCTCATGCATATAAATAGATAGATAGATAGATTATTATTATTATTATTATTATTATTATTATTATTATTATTATTATTATTATTATTATTATTATTATTATTATTATTATTATCATTATTATTATTATTCTCAGTATTTTTTCTTTCCAATGAGTCAAGTGTATTTTGCTTTGACTCAGCCATTCCCCTTATAAGGAAAAAAAAATATTTTTATTTAATTCGGGTGCTTGAGGAGAAAGAATACCCACCTATTTTCCTTGCTTGCAGTAAAAGATGACTAAAAGGGAGAGGCAAGCGATGGATTAGAAAGCCCTCCTCTGTGATATTTTTTTTCCCCTTTTGGTAAATGCCAATAGAAGAGATTCGAATGTGACAGGTGTGAACAAGCCCACCTACTCCCCTTTTTGTTAAGAAGTATAATCAACTTGTTGGTTTCAGAGGGGTATGGCGTCAAGATGGAAAAATATATTATTACTGATGTGAAAATGAAATTATTTTATATCTTTAGCAAATTTTACTTTCCCCTTTTGAAGTTGTGATCTTAACTCTGCGAATTTATTTATTAATTAATTAATTAATTTATTTATTTATTTATATCTATCTATCTATCTATCTATCTATCTATCTATCTATCTATCTATCTATATATATATATATATATATATATATATATATATATATATATATATATATATATATATATATATATATATATATATATATATATATATATATATATATATATATATATATATATATATATATATATATATATATATTATGAAGTTGTATACTGTATAGATAATACTACATGATTTGTGGAATCTAGCCGGAGGCTACTGAATATTAATGTTTTATTGTTTTGCAGGCAGTAATCATTATGGAATTGCTGGATGGTATTCAATGATGGCATCTAAAAGAGGAATGATTGTAAGTATTAACAACCAACTAGAATTCAACGGCTTGGAGAACTTGCAAATTACCTTCAGAAAGTTATATTCTTGTGGAAAAGAAAATTACTATTTCTCACTCTCTTTGGGTGTGTGAAGTAGAGAGCACTTTTTGATGCAGATTAAAAAGAATTATTGGAGTCTAGTGCTGCTCTGGTTAAATCTAAATCTCTTATAATGCAAGCTTTTCCATCTAAATACTACTAGATATTTACTGTAATGTTATAGTATCGTTATATATAGTATTGACTTTATCAGCATAAATAGCAAGAGCAAGCTGCTGTTTCATATTTATGCAATATTTTTCAGGGCATGTCATTTACTAACACGTCATCTCTCGTTGTGCCAACTAGGAGTACACAGGTAATGAGAAAACAACAAAAACAACAAAATCAATAATAATAATAATAATAATAATAATAATAATAATAATAATAATAATAATAATAATAATAATAATAATAATAATAATAATAATAATAAAAATAATTACAATAATAATAATTATAATAATAATAATAATAATAATAATAATAATAATAATAATAATAATAATAATAATAATAATAATAGCTTTCAATCATGACATTTTGTAAGTTATATTTTGTTATTTAAGTGTTTCATTGGAAATAATATTTGTATGTGAGGGTTGTTATGTAATTCATATATGTTGCGTATCCCCTAATGTCTTTCATCATGCTTTCTGGACTGTCCTGTTTGTCAGTAACGTAGTAAAGTTGTGTCCATTAAATCACGAGTAGCACTCATCCACATCCACCATGGTACAAGGAAGTGGAACTTGTACTCTAGGTATGGCCACCTCTTCCATGTCACGGTTGCCTTGCCAGCTCTTCGTCACAGCAGGAGGTTGCAATTGAGCCAACAGAGGGTCTCGACAACCCCTGTACTGGCAAATGTATGGCCCCTTCTCCATGTGCGCCATGTGTTGTGGCTCCCTCCGCTCCAGAGAATTGTGAGGTCAAGATGTATTCTGCCACCTTCAGGATGTAGAGGCTATCCATGGAAGGCTGGCTATATATTAATAGAAGGCCCGACCTGGAAGACGTCATACATATTCGGCTCAATAGCATTCCAGCTCTTCAGCAAGTCTTAGGTTCCAAGTATACCAGGAAACTGTCGATGGGTTTTACTCACATGCAAACCTTGAACAAATAACGAGGCTTAAGTACTCCACACTATTAGTCGGGTGGTATTGTGAAGTGAGTTTTTCAGGCTCCAAACAAGCCAATAGGTCCATATATCCAAAGATGTTTGCAGTTGGAACGAGGCTGTGCCTTTAAGTACCTTATTGTAACCATAATCTGAGTGAATATATGTGTTTACAAAAGTAATAAGAGAATTAAGTAACCCAGTGTTAAAAAGGAAAAGTTAACAAAATTTTATTTTATGTGATAGTGTAAATAAGCTTAGATCTAAGTGCTTAGCTTTCTGGGCTGCACACAAAATTCACAGGTTGCAACAGCAACAGAACACATCAATGAGGCTCTAGCTGCTGCTGCTATGCTCATGATTCCCCATACACCCCCTACCAAGCCCTGCAGAAACTGTGGGAACTCGCATCTGGATATGAGCTCTTGCTCTACAAGAAACGTTACCTGCCATAGATGCCAAAAAGTGGATACTTCAGAAATTGCTGCAGGAGAAGGAAAATGGCTTCCTCTGCTGAAGTACCTAGTGCTGCGGTGGTAATGTCTAAAATGTCCCCCCTGCCCCTGCTTGTGGTTGCCGTTTCCTTGCCTAATGAGGAGTTGGCCTCTCCAACCATGGCTGTAGCCAACCTGGGTGCACAGATGTATGTGGTGGGTATATCACTACTTCACTTGTTGCAACTTCCCCTTACTCAGCCCATGTGTTACTAAGATTTGAAGGATGCTGCGGGGTGTCAGGTGTGATGAGAGGGCTCTGTAGAGTGCTGCGTTTCCCTTAATGGTGTGTCATCAGTTCAGGGGATTTATTTTGTTGACTCTGCCCCATACTTATAGTTATCTCTGATGGCTTGCAAGAGCCTGGGGCTGGTCTCCATTTCCTTCCCTCACCATATACCTGCCGTAACCTTCCTCACTGGGAAGGAGATTACCTGCCCAGTATGCCCTGCAACCATGCCCTTCCCATCCCCGGAGGAGAACTTTGCACAACTTTGAGAATGGCTACCTCAATATTTTTCCTTGTTCACCTTCAATGCTACAAAGTCACCAATTTCAGATATGTCTTGCCTCCAAAACTTCAGACACTTAGCCCCTGGATCCTGCCTCTATGCTTGCCACACCTCCACTGCTATCCTCAAACACTGGGAGGTGGAGGTGAAAGCACAACTCGATGAAAATGTATGATCGGGTATCATCCAGCATGTTATACTTGGGGAAGCTAACGAGTGGTGCACCAGGATGGTGGTAGTGGCTAAAAAAGATTACCACCCTAGATGCACCATGAACTACCAATGCCTTGATGTCTCATGTTTTAGGGAAACTCATCACATCCCTGCACCCTTCAAAATGGTATCTGGGGTCCTGAATCGCTCCTTCATGACAGTGATGGATGCCTCTTGAGGTTTCCATCAGGTGAGGCTAGACCAAGAGAGCAGGATATTGACTACTTTCATCACCTGCTGGGGGGATATCAGTACTACCACACCCCCATGGGCCACTGCTCTGCATCTGATGTCTATACCAGAGAGTTCAGTGATGCCATACAAAACATCCCACTTATTTATTAGTTAGTGGATGACACTCTACTATACAAAAACAGCTTAGAACATACCTACAACTTCCTGGTTACCTGTGCAAGGAATACAATCAGCTTCAAACCAAAAAATTCTGGCTCTGGAAACAAGAGGTTGAGTTTGAAGGGTTCCATCTATGATGGGAATCCTTTGACCCCACCATCGAGCATCTCTCTGTCATAAGGGAGCTCTCCATGCCTTGCCCATCCAATATTCACAAACATTAAGTTGTAGCGCTGTTTTGTGAACCAGCTGACACTTTTCATTGCTTTGGCATTCATCATGGAACCTTTTAGGGAACTTCTTCAGAAACCAATGGACAAGTAAGTGTACTGGGATAACCAGCTCCAGTTGAAGTTCTGCTAGGAGATGGACACCATATCCCAGCTGGAAAAGGATGGTTTGTCTACTACAAGAAGACCTCCCCCACCATAACAATCACCATTGGCTTCGTCAATTTACAGCAATACTGCAGGTGTAACTCACTGGATACACATTTCTGTTGCAAAAGAGGGTGGCACTTGGTTTTGTGTGGTAGCTATTACCTAACCCACGCAGAGGCTGGGTACATTGCAGTGGACGGGGAGGCTTTGGAGGTCATTTGGTGCCTCCACAAAGCGAGTGAGGCTGCATACACCCGGTTGTCCTAAAATCCCTTTGACACAAGATCACTGCTAACTTACATGCAGGTCACCCAGAACTAGACACAGTGCTCGGGTAAACCAGACAGCTCTATCGACACATGTACCTGGTGTATGCAGATAGATTCACAGGATGGCTAGAGATCTCACATTTCCCCAGTGGTACCTCTTCCAGTAAAATCATCGCCAAGCTACGAAGATTCTTCACCAGATGGATGGCACCAGAGCAACTGTGAACGGAAGGCACAACTAACTTGGGAAATGAGTAAATGCTAACCTTTCTCAAGAGCTGGGGGGTTTCAGTCCACTTATCCTCTGCACACCACCCCCAGTCTAATGGCAGAGCTGAGATTGCCATCATGTCAACTGAAAGGGTTCTTCGATTGAGTGAATACAGGTGCTAAAGGCAGTGTGGACACAGACAAGGCATCCCAAGCCTTATTCAAGTACCTAAATACATATCTGCACGGCATATGCAAGTCCCCCGCACATTTAGTAATGGGAAGACAGCTCATAGATGACGTACCTATGACAAAACCAATCTACAAGGTCAGTAGGCACTGGCACTGCACTCTCTGTCTGAGAGAATTTTAAATGGCCCTAACCAGGGACACGCCTATGTTCCTCCCAGGACAATTATATGCCAACTAGAGCCTCTGCCCATGATATCTCACTTCAGGATAAAGGACCCCTCCACATCATCAATATACCATCATGCTAGATGGAAGCAGCAGAGTATCCACAAAAAATCGACATTACTTGTAACAAGCCAGGGCAATGTCCCTCCACCACACCTCTCTCAGTCATTGCAACAAAAAATCAGAGACCTATTATTCAACCACGTGCATTTGCTTCCCACCTCCACCAACAGTATCAAACCTCAACGGCAAAGGAACCCCCCCCCCACTGGCATCATATTATGTGTATTCTATGTGTTTTTGTGTCTTCAGTGTTTTATATCATTCAATATTATTTTTTTCTTTTTTGTCTGTGTTATACTTATGATATTATGGGTATTATCTACAGTAATTGTTATTATTAACATTATTATATTTTTGTGTGTGTTTCTTAAGATAATTATATCTAATTGCATAATTCGTTCTCCCTAATGTCTTTCATCACACTTTCTGCACTGTCCTTTTAATCAGTCCCGTCTCACCTGTAGCACAATAAAGTTCAACCCATTGAATCATGAGTAGCGCTAATCCACATCAGCCAGTATAGTAAGTATGTATTGCTGCAGAATTTGTTCTTTTTGACTTTACTTTTTTCAACAATACTGGATTTATCTTTAATTGACAGACTATCATGGGGACCAACCCAATTAGTGTTGCTGCTCCGGCCAAAGGTGACGATAATTATGTTCTGGACATGGCTACTAGTGTAGTGGCTGGAGGTAAGGTTAGTGGAATAATCCCTTTTTTTTTTTAATATCTTGTTTTATCTGTCTTGCATTTAAAGCCCGATTGGGAATAGCTTTTCAGTATTAGTGAAATTTATAAAATAGATAATGAATAGAAACTAAAAGTGAAATCTTCCTGAAACAAAATAGGTTGAAGTATGCCTCCTTGAAGGCAAACCCATTCCTGATTCCTGGGCTCTAGACAAAAATGGTATGCCAACAACCGATGCAGAAGCAGCAATGGATGGCCTACTGCTGCCTCTTGGTGGAACAGAGGAGAATTCAGGCTATAAAGGATTCGGCTTAGGTCTCATGGTGGAGATATTTTGTGGGATTATGTCAGGTTAAGTATTGCTTCTTGATATACTACCAAGGACGCGATTCACACAAGAGACTTGCTTTGTTTTCAATGAAGGTCATTAAGATTTTATAATACGAGAACTATTATTTTGTAAAATTGGCATTATCGAACTTTAATCTCTGTGTCAGATGTTGGTTTAGACTTATAAAGAAGTTGTAACGTATTCAATGCGTCTAATTCATTACAGCACCATTCCAGAATGCTTCTTCTTCTTCTTCTTCTTCTTCTTCTTATTATTATTATTATTATTATTATTATTATTATTATTATTATTATTATTATTATTATCATTATTATTATTATTATTATTATTATTATTATTATTATTATTATTATTATTATTATTATTATTATCGTTGTCGTTGTTGTTGTTATTGTTGTTGTTATAGGTAAAGTCTTGTATGGTAAATTGAAGCATCCAACTTATTTTTATCCTACAGGGGGCACATATGGCCCACACATCAGAAATTGGACGAAGTCAGATCGACCAGCAGATATTAGTCATTGCTTTGTGGCTATTGATCTCACACACTTTGCTCCAGGGTTCGAGGACAGGATGAGTGACCTTCTTAATTACTGTCGTAATGTCAAACCGGTTGGTTATTGCCAGATAATATTGTCTATACTGTGCAAACATGGTATAATATAATGTCTATAGCTCAGACTGTGTCAAATTTCTTTGCAAGAGTTTAAGCTATAGAATGGAGAATTTAACTTTCTAAATTATATACGAGTATATTTATTTCAATATTTATAGTATTTACTTCCCACAAAAAGTCTAAGTATTTCCTTTGACTCAGCCATCCCCCTTATTAAAGGGAATATGGCTTTGGTATATGGATGGATTTAAACCTTTATATATTGTTACTTTTTATTTAATAATATTCGAAGTCAGTTTGCAACAACTATTAAAGAAAATCATGTGATCTCTTAATTTATTATGAAACTACCTAAGTCAGTGGATTTCATTTAAGTTATAATTAACCCATAAGGACATGCATTCTTTTTTATAATAGGTAGATCCCAACAAACCAGTAATGACGGCAGGGGATCCTGAACGCATCCAAACTCAAAAGGTGGAAGACGACGGAGGCATCCAATACCATATAAATGTGATGAAAGAAATGGTAAAGTAATCTTTCGTAATGTAGAATTTTTAAAACAACAACAAGAAAGGGATTCTATTAGATAACCTTTGTTTATTGAACACCAGTAGCTGCTACTTGTCCTGTTTATTTATTTGTGTATTTTGATCTGTTTACAATGTCTCCACGTGTCTTTCACAAGGATGAACGTGGTAAAAGAAGTTTTCTCGTCATTGTCACATGCTCATATGTTTGGGAGTGTTTTTTTTAATATATATATATATATATATATATATATATATATATATATATATATATATATATATATATATATATATATATATATATATATATATATATATATATATATATATATATTATTATTATTTTTTTTTTTTTTTTTTTACAAATCTTTGTCTTTGAAAACATGGCAACACAATATGGATAACAAGTCTAAAATGTCATGTGCTTAAAAATGTTTTTATAATGTGTATAATAGAGGCTTTCATTTTCATTCCTTACTTGAACAAAAATGTCCCTTTTTACTTTTATGATATATGAACTTGCTTAATGATAGAATTCGTGTACACACACACAGACACACGCACGCATAGGTAAATGCACTTAGGTAGCTACTAGATAATGCAAGAAATGTAAGTCAAATTCACTAACAAGAAAAAATATGAAGATGCTTAAAAAGGAATTCTCAAACTTAATTAATTAATATACTTGATTTCCAGTTTCAGCAGTTTGCACATTTGTACTCACTGATATATTATTTACCATTTCCAGTGGAAGCTGGCAAAATACGTAGGAGTGAAACCTCTGCAATCAATCTAAACTTAAAAAAAAAAAATAAATATTCACGATTTACTTTCCAAGAAAATTTTGTTGTAAGAAAAATCAGTGAATATTTTATAGCTACGTTGGATCAACATTATCAGCAACTCGGAAAAAGTTTCGGAAATGAAAAAAAAAAAAAAAAGGTCTCCAACGTCCCCATCTGTACCCAGTGTATGAAATAAAACCAATATACAAAATGCATATTTCTCTTTTATTATTTAACAACATCATAGATACGTAAAGAGGGGGGGGCAAGCCAGCCTCAACTTGGTGCCGGTCCCAAGCCTGGGTCGATGAGGAAGGTTGGCGGTAGGAAGGGCATCCGGCCATAAAAATTTTACCAAAACCAAAATAAACATCGGCCCCACATAAAAGTGGGAAAAGATGTAGACGAAGAAGAAGAAGATACGTAGACATGAAATTTGTAAAGTTACAAATTAATTAATAATATCTATAAGTTTACCATGACTTAGAAATTTTATATTTTGGTTTTAAATATTATTATTGTATTCTGTGATGTCAGTGAAAACATAATAGTCCATATTACATCCAGAAGCAATACATTCAATGACATTTATTAAAATACCAGTTGTTGCCTCACATCACTTGCCTGTAGATTCTCTCTCTCTCTCTCTCTCTCTCTCTCTCTCTCTCTCTCTCTCTCTCTCTCTCTCTCTCATATATATATATATATATATATATATATATATATATATATATATATATATATATATATATATATATATATATATATATATATGTGTGTGTGTGTGTGTGTGTGTGTGTGTGATTACCTAATTGTGATTACCTAATTGTGTTTACGGGAAAGAGCCCAAAGCTCGGTTTCATTTTATACTTAGTGATACTTATCATACCTGTCCTTAAAACTATGGATTGAGATAGCATTAACTACCTCCTCGCTTAGCCAATTCCAATTATCAACTACTCTTACACTGAAAAACTATTTCCTTACATCCTGCAAAGAACTTTTCTTACGAAGCTTCAAACTATGACCTCTAGTTCTAGAGCCAGCCATATCAAAATATCCATCCCTATCCACTCTATCATGACCATGAAGGAATTTAAAGACTGTCACCATATCCCCCCTCAATCTTCTAGCTTCGAGTGATGGTAAGTCTAATTCCCTCAGCCTCTCATCATGTGTGTGTGTGTGTGTGTGATTACCTAATTATAATTACCTAATTGTGTTTACGGGAAAGAGCCCAAAGCTCGTATCTTCCCGTCGTCTGATCGGTTCCATTTTCTACTAAGTGATACTTATCATACCTGTCCTTAAAATTATGGATTGAGATAGCATTAACTACCTCCTCGCTTAGCGAATTCTAATTATCAACTACTCTTAAATTGAAAAAGTACCTCCTTACATCCTTGCAAAGAAGTTTTCATACGAAGCAAAATATCGATCCCTATCCACTCTATCATAACCATGAAGGAATTTAAAGACTGTCACCATATCCCCCCTCAATCTTCTAGCTCCGAGTGATGGTAAGTCTAATTCCCTCCGCCTCTCATCATAACTGAGATTGCGTATTTCTGGCACCAGATTCGTGGCATGTCTTTGAACTTTTTCAAGCTTATCTACGTGCTTTTCAAGTGCGGATTCCAAAAGGGGGCTGCATATTCAAGGTTTGGCCTCATGTAGGTTACATAAATATTTCTGAACATTACCTTGTCCATGTGCCTGAAGGCTACCCTTATATTTGATAAGAAAGCATATGCTGCCCTTACTATGCCATTTATATGCATTTCTGGAGACAAATCTGTCAGTATATTTACTCCTAGATCTCTCTTTCAGACCGAAACTTTCGAAGGAAACTGCACTGCTCAAAGTTACGAATAGTATCTAAAATAATATAGATATGAAAAAAAATATCACTGCTTGTATTATTAGACTTATTAAAAGCCTTCGACAGTGTAAACCATGAAATTCTTATAAGTAAATGTACTAACCTAAATATTGATCCGAGCTGGTTTAGAGAGTACCTATCTAATCGCAACCAGTCCATACGTCTTAACAACATTATCTCTATGCCAAAAAAATGTATCATTTGGTGTTCCACAGGGATCAGTACTTGGTCCTATGATCTTATCCATTTACGCAAATGATCTATCTTCTTTCATTTATGACTGTCTAGCCGTACAATATGCAGATGACACTCAACTGCTCCTTAGTGGTGATATTAATCATCTCCCAGAGCTAACTTTAAGAGCAGAAAACACTCTGTCAAAAATTAAAACCTATTTTCAAGAAATTGGGCTGCTAATTAACGAAAGTAAAACACAATGCTTGTTTATTGGTTCAAGGGTCCATATAGTACAAATTCCAGAAAAAAAAACCAATTAATTTTTGCGACAATATTATTACACCTAGCAAAACAGTCAAAAACCTAGGAATTCACTTTGATAGCTACATGTTATTTGATTACCACATAGCTAAAGTATGCAAAAAGGTTACAGGAACATTAATGTACTTATCACGTATAAAATACAATTTTGAGACTACCACTTGATTAACTGTTGTTGAATCTCTAGCCCTAAGTCACATTAATTACTGCACAACTGAATACAGAATACAGAATACACAATACAGAAGCTTATTAATTTTGCAGCTCGAGTTGCCCTGGGAGGAATAAGAAAATATGACCACATCACACCAGCTCTAAATAAACTTGGGTGGCTGAGGGCAGAAAACAAGGTCGCTTATGCTATTTATGTTTTTGTATACAAAATTTTGGACCATCATTATCCTAGCTGGCTATTTGTTTAAAAACAGTCAGGGATATAAGGGGAACCAACACAAGACAGAGCAGTGAGCTCTTTATTCAGAGAACTAACACAGAAGCAGGTTCAAAGATGATCACTATTTTTTTTTTTTTAGGTTGGGATGGGATAGGAGGGAAAAAGGGGGAGGGGATTAAGGATATAAGGGAACTGGAGGGAAAAGCACGAAAATTAAATAAAGTAAGAGATAAGAAAGAGGGGGGCAGACCCTCGTGCTAAGTTTTACAGGGCCAACACTCTTGAACAATATTCCAGAGCATCTTAAAAATGCATCCTCCTTCACAGCTTTCAAAGGCAGACTATATAGTTTTCTTTTGGACAAATAGTTGCTGCTCACACATAGACTAAACTTAATGATTAATGCAGTTTCCCTTAACACTAATCTCTCTATGTGTAAACTGATATCGACTTCTCTGTTCTCTAAGTAAAGAACTAATTATTCTCATTCAAAGGAGAACAAATATGGTAATGATGCCGATAATAACGATACTGCATCTAGTGTTATTATTATTACTACTATATTATTAACATTATTGTTAACATTTTTATTACATCATTATTATTTTCTATGAAAGCTACATTTAATTCAACTGTATGTATTACCCTCTTACTTATTAGTTCAATTACATGTATACTTATAAGTTACTTTACTTATAAAAGAATAACCTTTGTTCAAAAATGGAAATAGATGTTTGTTTGTTTGTTTGTTTGCCACCGAGTAGTCAAGCTTGGGTCTTCTTGCACTTGTTCCCATTCTCATTATCTTACATTTTGAAGCATTGAATTTCATTAGCCACTTTTCTGACCACTCATGCACACTATTTAGATCTTCCTGAAGTTCTCTACCGTTGTTCTCGTTTTTTACTATCTTCACAATCTTTGCATCATCTGCAAACATATTCATGAATGAATTTACAGACTCTGGTAGGTCATTTACATATACAAGGAACAAAGGTGGCCCTAAAACTGAACACTGTGGAACTCCACTACTAACTCTTCTCCATTCAAACACTGAGTGTCTTACTCTAACCCTCTGTTCCCTTCCTTCTAAGTAAGTTTTTATCCAATCCAAGACATTTCCACCTGTTCTAGCCATTGCTTGCAGCTTCCCAATAAGTCTCCCATGTGGTACAGTGTCAAATGCTTTCTGGAAGTCTAGGAATATACAATGTGCTCAGCCTTCTCTTTCATGTAAGATACCGCTTAAAAGCTTACCTCATCATAAAATTCTAATAAGTTTGTTACTGTTGATCTACCTTCTCTGTAATGTCATGTTGTCTCACTGACAAAAAGTTGAAGGATTCCAAGTGAAGAGAGATATGTTTTCTTAGTAGTTTCTCCATAACTTTGCAAACTATGCTTGTCAAGGAAACTTGTCTATAGTTTAGAGCCTTATCCCTTCTTTCCTTTATGAAGATAGGTATCACATTTGCTTTGTGTGTGATTACCTAATTGTGATTGTCTAATTGTACTTACGGGAAAGAGCCCAAAACTCGTATGTTCCCGTTTCCTGATCTGTTCCATTTTCTACTTAGTGATACTTATCATACCTGTCCTTAAAAACCCAACCTCTGGGTTGCTAGAAATAGCAGCCCAGTGCCGGCCCCAAGCCCGGAAAAAATGGGGAGGGTTGGCGTCAGGAAGGGCATCCGGTTGTAAAACCCTTTTGCCAAAACCCATGGATAGCAGTCGAGAGAATACCGAAGATGGCCAGGGCGTACCCCGCTCACGCGACGCACAGAGGAGCCCGACCTCTGTTGAAACTGGACGAGGGTTAGACGACTAGTGAAGAGATGCGACCCCATATGAAAATGGGAACGCAAATAGAGGAAGAAGAAGAAGAAGATCATACCTGTCCTTAAAACTATGGATTGAGATAGCATGAACAATCTCCTCGCTTAGCGATTTCCAATTATCAACTACTCTTACACTGAAAAACTACTTCATTACATCCTGCAAAGAAGTTTCCTCACGTAGCATCAAACTATGATCTCTAGTTCTAGAGCCAGCCATATCAAAATATCGATCCCTATCCACTCTATCATAACCATGAAGGAATTTAAAGACTGTCACCATATCCCCCCTCAATCTTCTAGCTTTGAGTGATGGTAAGTCTAATTCTCTCAGCCTCTCATCATAACTGAGATTGCCTATTTCTGACACCAGTTTCGTGGCATGTCTTTGAACTTTTTCAAGCTTAGCTATGTGCTTTTTCAAGTGCGGATTCCAAAAGGGGGCTAAATATTCGAGTTTTGGCCTCACATAGGTTACATAAATATTTCTGAACATTTCCTTGTCCATGTGCCTGAAGGCTACCCTTACATTTAAGAAGAATGCATATGCTGCCCCTTACTATGCCATTTATATGTATTTCTGGAGACAAATCTGCCAGTATGTTTACTCCTAGATCTCTCTCATTTTCTGTCTCTTGAAGTTGTACTCCAGCCACCGAGTAGTCAAGCTTGGGCCTTCTTGCACTTGTACCCATTCTCATTACCTTACATTTTGAAGTATTGAGTTTCATTAACCACTTTTCTGACCACTCATGCACACTATTTAGATCTTCCTGAAGTTCTCTACCGTTGTTCTCGTTTTTTACTTTCTTCACAATCTTTGCATCATCTGCAAACATATTCATGAATGAATTTACAGACTCTGGTAGGTCATTTACATATACAAGGAACATAAGTGGCCCTAAAACTGAACACTGTGGAACTCCACTACTAACTCTTCTCCATTCACACACTGAGTGTCTTACTCTAACCCTCTGTTCCCTTCCTTCTAAGTAAGTTTTTATCCATTCCAAGACATTTCCACCTATTCTAGCCATTGCTTGCAGCTTCCTAATACGTCTCCCATGTGGAACATTGTCAAACGCTTTCTGGAAGTCTAGGAATATGCAATCTGCCCAGAACTCTCTTTCCTATAAGATTCGGCTTACCTCATCATAAAATTCTAATAAGTTTTTTACTGTTGATCTACCTTCTCTGAAGCCATGTTGTCACACTGACAAAAGGTTGAAGGATTCCAAGTGAGGAGAGATATGTTTCCTTAGTAGTTTCTCCATAAGTTTGCAAACTATGGTGGTCAAGGAAACTGGTCTATAGTTCAGAGCCGTATCCCTCTTTCCCTTTTTGCAGATAGGTATCATATTTGCTTGTTTCCAGCATCTTGGAATCTCCCCTGACTCCAGTGACTTTTTAAATATGATACTTAGTGCCACTGATATTAAGTTTGTGCATTTTTTAAGTACATGAGGGGATATGTCATCAGGACCTGTAGCTTTATGAACATCTAACTCCATCAGCGCCTTGCATACCTATGTGGCTGTAAGGGTAATGTTCTCTAATACCGGCCCTTGAGCTTCTATCTCTGCAATCTGAGGGAGTGGGGTATTTTCTACTGTAAATACTGACTGAAACTCCTTGTTCAATTCTTTGCAGATCTCTTCATCCATCTCAGTGATGCTTCCATCCTCTCTCGTAAGCCTTAAAACCTGTTCTTTTACCTTCAGTTTTCCTCTGATAAAGCTGTGGAAAAGCTTGGGATTTTCGTCAGACTTCCTGGTGATGTCCCTTTCATAGTCTCTCTCTGCCTCTCTTCTTTTACTTAGGTAGTCATTTCATGCTCTTTTGTAGGTTTGCCAGGCATTTATATTTTTTCTCCTCCTATGTGTATTTGTGTGTGTGATTACCAAATTGTGATTAACAAATTGTGTTTACGGGAAAGAGCCCAAAGCTCGTATTTTCCCGTCTCCTGATCGGTTCCATTTTACACTTAGTGATGCTTATCATACCTGTCCTTAAAACTATGGATTGAGATAGCATTAACTACCTCCTCGCTTAGCGAATCCCAATTATCAACTACTCTTACACTGAAAAAGTATTTCCTTACATCCTGCAAAGAAGTTTTCTTACGAAGCTTCAAACTATGACCTCTAGTTCTAGAGCCAGCCATATCAAAATATCGATCCCTATCCACTCTATCATAACCATGAAGGAATTTAAAGACTGTCACCATATTCCCCCCTCACTCTTCTAGCTTTGAGTGATGGTAAGTCTAATTCTCTCAGCCTCTCATTATAACTGAGATTGAGTATTTCTGGCATCAGTTTCGTGGCATGTCTTTGAACTTTTTCAAGCTTAGCCATGTGGTTTTTCAAGTGCGGATTCCAAAAGGGGGCTGCATATTCGAGTTTTGACCTCACATAGGTTACATAAATATTTCTGAACATTTCCTTGTCCATGTGCCTGAAGGCTACCCTTACATTTGATAAGAATGCATATGCTGCCCTTACTATGCCATTTATATGTATTTCTGGAGACAAATCTGCCAGTATGTTTACTCCTAGATCTCTCTCATTTTCTGTCTCTTGAAGTTGTACTCCAGCCACCGAGTAGTCAAGCTTGGGCCTTCTTGCACTTGTACCCATTCTCATTACCTTACATTTTGAAGTATTGAATTTCATTAGCCACTTTTCTGACCACTCATGCAGATTATTTAGATCCTCCTGAAGTTCTCTACCATTGTTCTCGTTTTTTGCTTTCTTCACAATCTTTGCATAATCTGCAAACATATTCATGAATGAATTTACAGACTCTGGTAGGTCATTTACATATACAAGGAACAAAAGTGGCCCTAAAACTGAACCCTGTGGAACTCCACTACTAACTCTTCTCCATTTAGACAATGAGTGTCTTACTCTAACCCTCTGTTCCCTTCCTTCTAAGTAAGTTTTTATCCATTCTAAAACATTTCCACCTATTCTAGCCATTGATTGCAGCTTCCTAATAAGTCTCCCATGTGGAACAGTGTCAAACGCTTTCTGGAAGTCTAGGTCATGCAATCTGCCCAGAACTCTCTTTCCTATAAGATTCGGCTTACCTCATCATAAAATTCTAATAAGTTTGTTACTGTTGATCTACCTTCTCTGAAGCCATGTTGCCTCACTGACAAAAAGTCGAAGGATTCCAAGTGAAGAGAGATATGTTTCCTTAGTAGTTTCTCCATAAATTTGCAAACTATGGTGGTCAAGGAAACTGGTCTATAGTTCAGATCCGTATCCCTCTTTCCCTTTTTGAGAAAGGTATCACATTTGCTTGTTTCCAGCATCTTGGAATCTCCCCTGACTCCAATGACTCCTTAAATATGATACTTAGTGCCACTGATATTGAGTTTGCGCATTTTTTAAGCACATGAGGGGATATGTCGTCGGACCTGTAGCTTTATGAACATCTAAATCCATCAGCGCTTTGCATACCTCTGTGGCTGTAAGGTTGATGTTCTCTAATACCGGCCCTTGAGCTTCTATCACTGCAATCTGAGGGGGTGAGTTATTTTCTACTGTAAATACTGACTGAAACTCCTTGCTCAATTCTTTGCAGATCTCTTCGTCCGTCTCAGTGATGCTTCCATCCGCTCTCTTTAGCTTTAAAACCTGTTCTTTTACCTTCAGTTTTCCTCTGATAAAACTGTGGAAAAGCTTGGGATTTTCTTTAGCCTTCCTGGTGATGTCCCTCTCATAGTCTCTCTCTGTCTCTCTCCTTTTACTTAGGTAGTCATTTCTTGCTCTTTTGTAGGTTTGCCAGGCATTTATGTTTTTTTTTCCTCCTATACCTTTTCCAGCATTTGTCTCTCCACTCCTTAGCTCTTTTACACCCATTATCGAACCATTTCTCTCTGGCATGAATTACACCTACTTTGGTGACAGGTATGCAGCAATCTACTATCTTCCCATATTTCTCACAAAAGATGTCATACATTTCTTGTACAGATTTGTTGTAAAATAAGGTTCTCCAGTCAATAACTGCAAAAAGCTCATTCATTTTGATGTAATCTCCTTTCGGATATCTTCAATGATATACTCCTTCAACAACACACAGTGGTCACTCTTTCCAATTGGTGGTTCATACTCAATTTTTTCAATATCCAACACATTATCTGTGAACACTAGATCAAGTAGTGATGGCTCATGCCCACCCCTGGCCCTTGTTGGTTCCATTACATGTTGGTGTAGGAAATTCCCTTGTACGCAATCTAGGAATCTTGCCCCGAATGAGTCCTCACCACTGTGTGGGTCAAGATTTATCCAATCTATCTCTTTATGATTAAAGTCTCCCATAATCAAAATCCTACATTTTTTTTCCTGTGCCATGTTAACAACTGAGTTTATGACTTCAATAGTACCTATATGACATTCCTCATAAACTTCTAGCCTATTTTGGTTCCTTGGTGGGTTGTATACAACAGTTATTATAATGCTCTCTGACCCAGTATTTATGCGATAAACAAGAAATTCCTTGAACTCACTTTCTATAGCCAAGTTTATTTCTTCAACTTGAATCCTTTCACTTATGAGCAGTGCTATCCCTCCACCAGTCCTCTCAGATCTTTCAACCCTTAGTATTCTGAAGCCCTTAGGAAAAACTGTGACACTGTTTATGTCCTCACTCAACTTAGTCTCTGTAATTGCTACTATATCTGCCTTACTGTTGTGAATCCTATCTTTTAATTCTACTGCCTTACCAGCTAATCCATCAGCATTTGTGTATAACAATCTTAATGAGGCCCCATCCCCTGATCTTCTGTCATTAT
Source organism: Halocaridina rubra (assembly GCA_037179515.1). Classification (NCBI taxonomy): domain Eukaryota; kingdom Metazoa; phylum Arthropoda; class Malacostraca; order Decapoda; family Atyidae; genus Halocaridina; species Halocaridina rubra. The sequence continues at coordinate 46,650 of JAXCGZ010005717.1, read as the reverse complement.
CTTCTTTATCTCTCCTTTGTCTGGAAGAACTCTGAAATGAAAATTTTTCTTCTGTTCTTCATTTCTATCATTATTTAACCTTCTTGCCTCTTGCAACAAGTTTTTGATCTTTCGCATCTCTTCCTGTGTTCTGTATCGTCTAATGAACACTTCTTTGAATTCTTGAAGGTCTTTTAGACTTTTTTTCTCAACAATATTCCCCTACATGTTTCCCCTCTCTCAAAGGTTATTTTTGTTGGTCTCGGCTTTCCTTCCCTCGAATATTTACCTAGTTGGTGTATGTTTACAATATCCTCAGGACCACAAACTACTCCAAGCTTTCTTATCAGGTCTACAACCCTAGCTTTATTTTCTTCAAGTCTCCACTGCCATGTTGGCTCCTGGGATTCGCTTATGCCAGAGATTACCACTGTCTTCTCCTTATCAAGTGCCTGTCTGATGAGTGGGTTTGCCCTTTCCATCACAACGTCTTTCATTTTTTCGATTACTGTCTCTTTATATTATACTGTTTGTATGTTTTCCAGTGCCACCACCTTTACAGCCTCTTTTACTGCCACATTCCCCTTTAGTGCATCAGAAAAGGAAGTTTTCATGGCATCATTTTCCATATTCAGCTCCTGGAACTCTTTTCTGAACTGTTCAATGTTTTCCTTAATCTGGACATTCCAAGCAGCAATCTCGTCTCTCTCAGAAGAGAGCAGTGAACTAACATCTAATTCCTTTAGGTTGTCATTCAGCTGTTTGTTTTTATCTTCTTGTTAAGAAATTCTAGATTCTAGTTGACTCTTTTCCCCTTCCAGCTTCTTTATTCTTTTTCTAGTTCCTTTCTCTCCTGCCCTTCTGCTTTATTTGCTTCCTCCAAAGATCTTATTTGCCCTCTGAGCGTTTCATTCTCTTTCATTTCTCCATCCATATTCCGAATTTTTTCATCAAGGCTTATAACCATTGCCTCTGTGATTACCTAATTGTGATTACCTAATTGTGTTTACGGGAAAGAGCCCAAAGCTCGTATCTTCCCGTCTCCTGATCGGTTCCATTTTAGACTTAGTGATACTTATCATACCTGTCCTTAAAACTATGGATTGAGATAGCATTAACTACCTCCTCGCTTAGCCAATTCCAATTATCAACTACTTTTACACTGAAAAAGTATTTCCTTACATCCTGCAAAGAACTTTTCTTACGAAGCTTCAAACTATGACCTCTAGTTCTAGAGCCAGCCATATCAAAATATCGATCCCTATCCACTCTATCATAACCATGAAGAAATTTAAAGACTGTCACCATATCCCCCCTCAATCTTCTAGCTTCGAGTGATGGTAAGTCTAATTATCTCAGCCTCTCATCATAACTGAGATTACGTATTTCTGGCACCAGTTTCGTGGCATGTCTCTGAACTTTTTCAAGCTTAGCTATGTGCTTTTTCAAGTGCGGATTCCAAAAGGGGGCTGCATATTCGAGTTTTGGCCTCACATAGGTTACATAAATATTTCTGAACATTTCCTTGTTCATGTGCCTGAAAGCTACCCTTACATTTGATCTATCTATCTACTATCGACCTTGGCTGTTTCCCCCTTTAATTGGGGGGTAGCCGACATCAAGAAAGGAAAACAATAAGGGGATTACTTTGCTCTATGGGCAATGACGAGGGAGCTAGCAACAGTTCAGATGGCACTGCTGGAGTGCCACAGCCCATCCTCCCGGCTCTTCCACAACCAGTGTCGCTTCACAACTGCCAACTCCTCCTACTGCCCCTACCACAGGGCTGCCTCTATAAGATGCAGCCCCATGGTAACAGCAGATACCCATCAGAGCTGCGTCACAATCGCTCGCCACTCATTCCTATTCCTAGCACGCTCGCTTGCTTCCCTCACATTCATCCTCCTATCATTCAGGGCTCTCCTTACTCCATCCATCCACCCAAAACTAGGCCTCCCTCTAGCATTTCTCCCATCAATTCTCGCATTCATCACCTTTTTCAGCAGCCTTTCATCATCCATCCTTTCCACATGGCCAAACCATCTCAGAACATTCATATCTACTCTGGCTGCAATTTCTCTCCTCACACCCGTTCTTGCTCTCACCACCTCATTCCTAACCTTATCCAATCGAGATACACCAATCATACTCCTCAGGCATTTCATCTCAAACACATTTAGTTTCCGTCTCTCACTTGCTTTCATACCCCATAACTCTGATCCATACATCACAGTTGGCACAACCACTTTCTCATACAAAACTTTCTTAACATTCATTTCCAACCCTCTATTCTTCATCACTCCTTTCAATGCACCCAACACTTTACATCCTTCATTCACTCTGTGACACACATCTGCTTCCCCTCCACCATTTGCAGCCATAACCGAGCCTAAATACTTAAACTGCTTAACTTCCTCAAGTGTCTCTCCATTCAGCATAACATTCAATCCAGCGCCATCCTCATTTCTTGTACACCTCATAACCTTACTCTTTCCCACATTCACTCGCAACTTCCTTCTCTCACACACCATTGCAAATTCTGACACTAACTGACACAGCTTTTCCTCTGAATCTGCCATCACCACAGTATCATCTGCAAACAGCAACTGATTCAGCTCCCACCTCTATCATCCCAATCTACCATTCTCAAACCTCGACCACGCACTTGCTCATTCACCTCTCTTACAACTCCATCAGTATACAAATTGAGCAGCCATGGTGACATCACACATCCCTGTCTCAGTCCCACACTCCCTGGAAACTACTCACTCACTTCATTCCCTACCCTAACACAAGCTCTACTGCCCTCATCCAAACTCTTCACTGCATGCAACAATTTAAATTAATTCCATATAATCTCAAAACATTCCACATAGCCTCTCTATCAACTCTATCATATGCTTTCTCCAGATCCAAAAATGCAAAATACACATCCTTACCCTTTGCTAAATATTTCTCACATAACTGCCTAACTATAAAAATCTGATCTATGCAACCTCTACCTCTCCTAACACCACTCTGCAATTCCGCGATCACATATTCTGTCTTATCCCTAACCCTATTAACCAGTATCCTACCATACACTTTTCCTACCACACTCAACAAACTTATACCCCTAAAATTACTGCATTCATACACATCTCCCTTACCTTTGTATAGGGGCACTATACAGGCAATCACCCATTCCACTGGCACCAATGACAACATAAAGCATATATTAAACACTCTCACTAACCATTCCAATGCAGTCAAACCCCCTTCTTTCAATATCTCTGCTCTCACACCATCCATTCCAGGTGCTTTACCTGCTTTCGCTTCATACAATGCCCTTTTTACCTCCTCTCTTGTAATCTCTCTCTCTCATTTTCATCTCCCATTACTGACCCTTGAACCCCCCCCCCCACTGCCACTATAGCTGCCTCTCTATCTTCATCAACATTCAGCAAGCACTCAAAATATTCTGCCCATCTTTTTCTTGCATCGTTCCCTCTTAACATCTGTCCATTCACATGTTTCACTGTCTCTTCCATCCTCGATCCACCCTTCCTTACTCTCTTCACTTCTTTCTAAGACTTCTTTTTATTCTCCTCATATGACCTTCTAAAATCCTGTCCCCACCTAACATTTGCCAGCCTCTTCTCTTCCTCTACCTTCCACTTGCTTTCCACATTTTTCTCCTTATATTTTTCATACTTCTCCCTACTTTTACACTGCAGCCATTCCTCAAAAGCCCTCTTTTTCTCTTCCACCTTCATTTTAACCCCTTCATTCCACCACTCGCTGCCCCTCCTCATGCCACCTCCAACAAACCTCTTTCCACACACATCACTTGCATGTCCCACAAAACATTCTTTCATCAACCCCCATTCCTCCCCTAACTCCCCAACTTTTCTTTCTTTCACCCTGTCATATGCCACTCTCAACCTGTCCTGATATTCCTGTCTCTTCTCTGGCTTTTTCAACTCTTCCACCTTCACCATTTCCCTTCTACATCCCCCCACACTATTTCCCCACTCTTTTGCTACAACCACTTTTGCTTCAACTAAAAAATGATCAGACATCCCAGCAGCCACACCCCTGAATGCATGCACATCTTTCACTCTACCAACCATGCTTTTTGCTACCAACACATAATCCATCAATGCTCTTTCTTTCACTCTTCCATTTGCCACTCTCATCCATGTATACTTATTTATTAACTTCTTCTTAAATAAACTATTACCTATCACCAACTCTTGCTCCACACACATATCTAACAGTCTCTCGCCACTCTCATTCCCACCTGGTACCCCATACTTTCCTACAACACCTTCTATCTCTCCATCACCAACTCTGGCATTCAAGTCGCCCAGCACAACTACATAGTTCCTTCTACTCAGACCATCCACATATATAGTTAACTAATTCCAGGATTCATCCCACTCCTCCTCACTTCTCTCACATCCTGGCCCATACGCACTAACAAAAGTCCAACATTCCCTTCCTATCCTAGCCCTCACCCACATCAGCCTAGATGACACTTCTTTCCATTCTACTACCTTATTTACCATAGATTCACTCAGCAATAATGCCACACCTTCTCTCGCTCTCCCTCTTTCAACCCCAGACACCCTACCCTTCACATCACCAAATGCCACTTCTCCTTTTCCTTTCATCTTCGTCTCACACAATGCCAATACATCCATCCTCCTCCTACCAAACATAGGGAAATATTGTTGAGAAAAAAAAGTCTAAAAGACCTTCAAGAATTCAAAGATGTGTTCATTAGACAATGCAGAACACAGGAAGAGATGGGAAAGATCAAAAATTTGTTGCAAGAGGCAAGAAGGTTAAATGATGAAAGAAATGAAGAAGAGAAGAAAAATTTTCATTACAGAGTTCTTCCAGACAAAGGGGAGATAAAGAAGATAAAGACAGAAGATCAGGGGATGGGGCCTCATTAAGATTGTTATACACAAATGCTGATGGATTAGCTGGTAAGGCAGTAGAATTAAAAGATAGGATTCACAACAGTATATATATATATATAAACTTTATTTCCATTTTACAATGGGTATTCGTCAGCCAGGACAAGCCCCAACCCCCCACTGTGATGTCCACCCACAGCAGTTCCTGCCAGTAAACAGCTTAAACTCTCGGTCTTGGACGGGGACCGATCTTTCGACCTCGTGAATGCGAAGCCAGCGCGTTACCACTGTACTAGCCAGCAGGTAAGTAAGGCAGTAAGGCAGATATAGTAGCAATTACAGAGACTAAGTTGAGTGAGGACATAAACAGTGTCACAGTTTTTCCTAAGGGTTTCAGAATACTAAGGGTTGAAAGATCTGAGAGGACTGGTGGAGGGATAGCACTGCTCATAAGTGAAAGGATTCAAGTCGAAGAAATAAACTTGGCTATAGAAAGTGAGTTCAAGGAATTTCTTGTTGCTCGCATAAATACTGGGTCAGGGAGCATTATAATAACTGATGTATACAACCCACCAAGGAACCAAAATAGGCTTGAAGTTTATGAGGAAAGTCATATAGGTACTATTGAAGTCATAAACTCAGTTGTTAACATGGCACGGGAAAAAAAATGTAGGATTTTGATTATGGGAGACTTTAATCATAAAGAGATAGATTGGATAAATCTTGACCCACACAGTGGTGAGGACTCATTCGGGGCAAGATTCCTAGATTGCGTACAAGGGAATTTCCTACACCAACATGTAATGGAACCAACAAGGGCCAGGGGTGGGCATGAGCCATCACTACTTGATCTAGTGTTCACAGATAATGTGTTGGATATTGAAAAAATTGAGTATGAACCACCAATTGGAAAGAGTGACCACTGTGTTGTTGATGGAGTATATCATTGAAGATATTCTTCCTGAGAGTAGAGGCACTGAGGACATGAGGAGGAACTATCCGAAAGGAGATTACATCAAAATGAATGAGCTTTTTGCAGTTATTGACTGGAGAACCTTATTTTACAACAAATCTGTACAAGAAATGTATGACATCTTTTGTGAGAAATATGGGAAAATAGTAGATTGCTGCATACCTGTCACCAAAGTGGGTGTAATTCATGCCAGAGAGAAATGGTTCGATAATGGGTGTAAAAGAGCTAAGGAGTGGAGAGACAAATGCTGGAAAAGGTATAGGAGGAGAAAAAACATAAATGCCTGGCAAACCTACAAAAGAGCAAGAAATGACTACCTAAGTAAAAGGAGAGAGGCAGAGAGAGACTATGAGAGGGACATCACCAGAAAGGCTAAAGAAAATCCCAAGCTTTTCCACAGCTTTATCAGAGGAAAACTGAAGGTAAAAGAACAGGTTTTAAGGCTAAAGAGAGCAGATGGAAGCATCACTGAGACGGATGAAGAGATCTGCAAAGAATTGAACAAGGAGTTTCAGTCAGTATTTACAGTAGAAAATACCCCACCCCCTCAGATTGCAGTGATAGAAGCTCAAGGGCCGGTATTAGAGAACATCAACCTTACAGCCACAGAGGTATGCAAAGCGCTGATGGATTTAGATGTTCATAAAGCTACAGGTCCTGATGACATATCCCCTCATGTGCTTAAAAAATGCGCAAACACAATATCAGTGGCACTAAGTATCATATTTAAGGAGTCACTGGAGTCGGGGGAGATTCCAAGATGCTGGAAACAAGCAAATGTGATACCTATCTTCAAAAAGGGAAGGAGGGATACGGCTCTGAACTATAGACCAGTTTCCTTGACCACCATAGTTTGCAAACTTATGGAGAAACTACTAAGGAAACATATCTCTCTTCACTTGGAATCCTTCAACTTTTTGTCAGTGAGGCAACATGGCTTCAGAGAAGGTAGATCATCAGTAACAAACTTATTAGAATTTTATGATGAGGTAAGCCAAATCTTACAGGAAAGAGAGGGCTGGGCAGATTGCATATTCCTAGACTTCCAGAAAGCGTTTGACACTGTTCCACATGGGAGACTTATTAGGAAGCTGCAATCAATGGTTAGAATAGGTTGAAATGTTTTGGAATGGATAAAAACTTACTTAGAAGGAAGGGAACAAAGGGTTAGAGTAAGACACTCATTGTCTGAATGGAGAAGAGTTAGTAGTGGAGTTCCACAGGGTTCAGTTTTAGGGCCACTTTTGTTCCTTGTATATGTAAATGACCTACCAGAGTCTGTAAATTCATTCATGAATATGTTTGCAGATGATGCAAAGATTGTGAAGAAAGTAAAAAACGATAACAATGGTAGAGAACTTCAGGAGGATCTAAATAATCTGCATGAGTGGTCAGAAAAGTGACTAATGAAATTCAATACTTCAAAATGTAAGGTAATGAGAATGGGTACAAGTGCAAGAAGGCCCAAGCTTGACTACTCGGTGGCTGGAGTACAACTTCAAGAGACAGAAAATGAGAGAGATCTAGGAGTAAACATACTGGCAGATTTGTCTCCAGAAATACATATAAATGGCATAGTAAGGGCAGCATATGCATTCTTCTTAAATGTAAGGGTAGCCTTCAGGCACATGGACAAGGAAATGTTCAGAAATATTTATGTAACCTATGTGAGGCCAAAACTCGAATATGCAGCCCCCTTTTGGAATCCGCACTTGAAAAAGCACATAGCTAAGCTTGAAAAAGTTCAAAGACATGCCACGAAACTGGTGCCAGAAATACGCAATCTCAGTTATAATGAGAGGCTGAGGGAATTAGACTTGCCATCACTCGAAGCTAGAAGAGTGAGGGGGGATATGGTGACAGTCTTTAAATTCCTTCATGGTTATGACAGAGTGGATAGGGATCAATATTTTGATATGGCTGGCTCTAGAACTAGAGGTTATAGTTTGAAGCTTCGTAAGAAAACTTCTTTGCAGGATGTAAGGAAATACTTTTTCAGTGTAAGAGTAGTTGATAATTGGAATTGGCTAAGCGATTAGGTAGTTAATGCTATCTCAATCCATAGTCTTAAGGACAGGTATGACAAGTATCACTAAGTATAAAATGGAACCGATCAGGAGACGGGAAGATACGAGCTTTGGGCTCTTTCCCGTAAACACAATTAGGTAATCACAATTAGGTAATCACATCTTTTGCTCTCTATCGTACTGCAATCACGCATATTTAGACACCCCAAAACTCGAGTTTGGCGAGAAGTTATACTCCCCTCTACTCCCCTTCTTCTTTGGCGTCTCGCAGGAGGTTGATACAAGGGGGGATTCCTAGTCACCCCGCCCCGTCCACTTTTAGTCGCCCTTTACAACACACAGGGAATACATTGAGGCCATTCTTTGATGTTGTGCCCGCCACCACAAAGCACTGATAAGAATGCATATACTGCCCTTACTATGCCATTTATATGTATTTCTATAGACAAATCTGCTAGTGTGTTTACTCCTAGATCTCTCTCATTTTCTGTCTCTTGAAGGTGTACTCCAGCCACCGAGTAGTCAAGCTTGGGCCTTCTTGCACTTGTGTGTGTGTAATTATTTAATTGTAATAACCTAATTGTGCTTACGGGAAAGATCCCTTTACTGGCAAAAAAAATGGAACCTGGTAGGTCCCATTTTTATACTCAATAATTCTTATTATATTTATCCTTAGAATTATGAATGCAGTTAACATTAACTACTACCTCGCTTTAGTGTATTCCAATCATTTACTCTTCGTACACTATACAAGTATTTGCATACGTCCTGCAAAGAAATTTTCTCACGAAGATTGAAACCATGACATCTAAATTTAGAGCCATACATATTAAAATATGCTAAAAATCATGATGGTATTTTAAAGCAGTCACCTATTCCCCCCTCATTCTTATAGCTTCGAGTGCTGGTAACTAATTCCCTAAGCTTTTCCTCATACCTGAGATTGCGTATATCTGGCACCAGTTTCGCGGTATGTCTTTGAGCTTTTTCCAGCTTATATACATTCTTTTTCAAGTGCGGATTCCAAAAGAGGGCTGAATATTTAAGGTTTGGCCTCACATAAGTTACATAAATATTTCTGACCATTTCCTTGTCCATCTGTCTGAAGGCTACCATTACATTTGCTTAAGAAGTATATGCATCCCTTACTATGCCATTTATATGCATTTCCGGGAATAAATCTGCCAATATATTTACTCCTAGATCTCTCTCATTCTCCATCTCTTGAAATTTTGTACCTGCAATTGAGTACCCAAACTTGGGCCTTCTTTCGCTTGTACCCATTCTCATCACCTTACATTTTGAAGTATTAAATTTCATTAGTCACTATTCTGACCACTCGTGTAGACTATTTAGGTCTACCATTATTCTCGTCTTTTACTTTAGCCATAATCTTAGCATCATTTGCAAGCATATTTAAGAATGCATTTACAGACTCTGGTAAGTCATTTAAATTCAGTAGAAACAAAAATGGCTCTAAAACTGAAAACTGTGGAACCCCACTGCTAACCTTTCTAAAGTCAGACATTGAGTCTTTCTCTAACCCTCTTTTCCCTTCCTTCTACGTAAGTTTTTATGCATTCCAAGACATTTCCACCTATTCTCGCCATTACTTGCAGCTTCTTAATAAGTCTTCCATGTGGGATCATACCAAATGCCTTCTGAAACTCTAAGAATATGCAATATGCCCAGTCCTTTCTTTGTTGTAAGATCTGGCTATCTCATCATAAAATTCCAATAAGTTTGTTACTGTAGATCTGCATTCTCTGAATCCATGTAGTGTGTCTGACAAAAAGCTAAAGGATTCCAAGTGAAGAAGATGCATTTTCATAGTAAGTAGTCCATAATCTTGCAAGTTATGCTGGTCAAGAAAACAGGCCTATAGTTTAGAGCTGCATCTCTCCTTCCCTTTTTGAAGAATAGTACCACGTTTGCTTGTTTCCAGCATCTTGGAATCTTCCCAGATTTCAGTGACTACAAATAATATGCATAGTACCACCAATATTGGCATGATGCAATTATCAAGTACATATGGGGGTTATGTTGTCAGGACCTGTAGCTTTAAGGGCATCTAACTAAATCAGCTCTTTGCATTTCTCTGTGGCTAGAATGGTGATATTCTCTAATCATGCCTTACGATCTCTTATCTCTGCAATCTCAGGGGGTGGAGTATTTTCTACTCTAAATACTTACTCCAACTCCTTGTTCAATTTTTTACAGTTCTCCTCATCCATCTCAGCAATTCTTTGACCTATTCTTTGACCTTCAATTTTCCTCTGATAAAGCTGTGGAAAAGTTGGCATTTTCTTTAGCCTTCCTGATAATATACCTTTCATACTTTAGCCCTGCCTCTTTTTTCTTTTACTTAGGTAATCATATCTTGCTCGCTTGCAAGTCTGCCTGGCATGTATATTTTTTCTCCTCCTATGCCTTTTCCAGCATTTTTCTCCACTCCTTTGCTCTTTTACACTCATTACTGAGCCATTTCTCTCTGGAATGATTAACTCCTATTATGATGGATGCTATGCATCAAATAACTATCTTCACATATTCCTCACAAAAGATTCTGTGCATCTCTCATTCAGATTTTTGTTAAGTAAGGTCCTCCAGTCGTTAACTGCAAACAGATAATTAGTTTTTTTGTCATCTCCTTTCGGATAGTTTCTCCTTGTGTCCTTCTCAGTACCCTTACCTTCAGGCAGAACCTCATCTGATGCACTCCATCAACAACACACAGTGGTCAATTTTCCCAATTAGTGGTTCATTATCAAGTTTTTCAATATCTAACACAATTAGTGCTAGTATTTGATGTCGGCTACCCCCCAATTAAAGGGGGAAACAGCCAAGGTATATGTATGATCGAGATTTTATATCTTATTACTGCTTTCTTACAATCTATTTTTTAGTGTGTGCATCGTTGATAATAGGATTTTGTCTATTAAGGAAATTAGACTGTTTTATTTATTTATTTGTATATGTGTATATGTGTGTATGTATATATATATATATATATATATATATATATATATATATATATATATATATATATATATATATATATATATATATATGTGTGTGTGTGTGTGTGTGTGTGTGTGTGTGTGTGTGTGTGTGTGTGTGTGTGTGTGTGTGTGGTGATATATATATATATATATATATATATATATATATATATATATATATATATATATATATATATATATATATATATATATATATATATATATATATATATATCCTGTACCCTGTGGGGCGGGCACAATATCAAAGAATAGCCTCACCGTATTCCCTGCGTGTCGTAAAAGGAGACTAAAAGTGGACGGGGCGGGGGAACTAGGAATCCCCCCCCTTGTACCGACCTCCTGTGAGACGTCAAAGAAGAAGGGGGGTAGAGGGGAGAATAACTTCTCCCCAAACTGTTTTCCTTTTTTGATGTCGGCTACCCCCCAATTAAAGGGGGAAACAGCCAAGGTATATATATATATATATAATATATATATATATATTATATATATATATATATATAATATATATATATATATATATATATATATATTATATATATATATATGCTGGTGTAGGAAATGTCCCTGTACACAATCTAGGAATCTTGCACCAAATGAATTTTCTCCACTGTGCAGGTCAAGATTAGTCAGATCAATCTCTCTTTGAACAATATCTCCTATAAATTAAATCCTACATTTTCTCTCCCATGCGATGTTAACAACTGAGTTTATAACTTCGATAGTACTCATATAACATTCCTCATACACCTCTAGTCTTTGTTGATTTCTTGTCGGGATATATATGGCAGCTATTATACTGTTCTCTTAACTGGTATTTATGCGAGCAACAAGAAATGCCTTGAACTTACTTTTTATAGGAGAGTTTATTTCTTCATCCCGAAACCTTTCACTTATGAGCTATGCTATCCCTCCACCAGTCCTCTCAGATCTTTCAACCCTTAATATTCTGAACCCCTTAGGAAAACTGTGACACTGTGTATGTCCTCACTTAACTTAGTATCTGTAACCACTACTATATCTGCCTTACTGTTGTGATTCCTATCTTTTAATTATACTGCCTTACCAGCTACCCCATCAGCATTTATATACAGCAATCATAATGAGGCTGCATCCCCTGATCTCCTAGCACTTTTTTCATTATATCACCCCTTTGGCTAGAAGAATCCTGACAAAAGACTTTTTCTTATCTTCTTCATTTCTTTCCCCCATTTAACCTTCCAGTTTCATGCAAGAAGTTTTTGAGCCTTTCCATCTTTCCCTATGTTCTAAATGGTGTAATGAGCACTTTTCTGAATTCTTGAAGGTCTTTTAAGATTTTTGCTCTCATCAATAATTCTAAACATGTGTCCCCTCTCTCAAAAATTGCTTTCATTATCCTTGCCTCTCCCTCACTAGAATCGGTGAATGCTTACAATAATCTTTGTACCACATACTACTCCAAGATTCCTTGTCAGGCTTTAAACCCTAGGTTTGTTAAGTTTAAGACTTTACGGCCATGGTGATTCCTGGGATTCACTTAATCCTGAGATTTACACTGACTTTTCTTTATCAGGTGTTTGTTTGATAAGTGGATTAACCCTTTCAGTCACATCTTTCTTTTCTTGTTATCACTGTTTCTTTGTAGTCAACAATGCTTACATCTTCCAGTACCACTTCCCTCACTGTATATATGTAATCACTTAATTATTATTACCTAATTATGCTTATGGGAAAGAGCCCTATGCTCGCAACTCCCCATCTCCTTATCGGCTCCAATTTTGTACTCAGTGATACTTATATTTGTTCTTAAAACTATGAATTGAGTGAGCATTAACTATCTCCTCACTTAGCGAATTCCAATCACCAACCACTCTTAAACTAAAAAAAAAAAAAGTGCATTCCTACATCCTGAGAAGATTCAAACTATGATGTCTAGTTCTAGAACTAGACATATAAAAAGCCATCCGTATTCACTCTGTCAAAACCACTATGGAATTAACAAGCCATCACCATATTCTCCCTAATTCTTCTAGCTTCGAATGATGGTAAGTCTAATTCCCTCATCCTCTCCTTATAACTGAAATTATGTATTTCTTGCACCAGTTTCGTGGCATGTCTTTAAACTTTTCCAGCTTATTTATGTGTTTTTCCATGTGAGGATTCCAAAAGAGGGATGCATATTCAAACTTTGGCCTCACATATATTTCTGAACATTTCCTTGTCCATCTGTCTGAAGGCTACTCTTACAGTTGCTAAGAAAACATATGCTGCCCTTACTATGCCATTTATAAGCATTTCCGGTATCAAATCTGCCAATATTTTTACTCCTAGATCTCTCTCATTATCCGTCTCGTGAAGTTCTGCTCCTGCTATCGCACATCCAAGCTTGAACCTTCTCACGCTTGTTCCCATTCCCATCACCTTACTTTTGAAGCATTGAATTTCATTAGCCACTTTTCTGATCACTCATGCAGACTACTTGGGTCTTCCTGAAGTAGTTAATGCTAAATGAATTCATAGTTTTAAAGACAAGTATGATAAGTATCACTGTGTACAAGAATAGAACCGACCAAGAGACGGGGAGTTATGAGCATTGGACTCATTCCCGCAAGCACAGTTAGGTAATTACAATTAGGTAATTACACACACACACACACACACACACACACACACACACACACACACACACACACACTGAGGACATGAGGAGGAAGTATCAGAAAGGAGATTACATCAAAATGAATGAGCTTTTTGCAGTTATTGACTGGAGAACCTTATTTTACAACAAATCTGTACAAGAAATGTATGACATCTTTTGTGAGAAATATGGGAAGATAGTAGATTGCTGCATACCTGTCACCAAAGTAGGTGTAATTCATGCCAGAGAGAAATGGTTCGATAATGGGTGTAAAAGAGCTAAGGAGTGGAGAGACAAATGCTGGAAAAGGTATAGGAGGAGAAAAAACTTAAATGCCTGGCAAACCTACAAAAGAGCAAGAAATGACTACCTAAGTAAAAGGAGAGAGGCAGAGAAAGATTATGAGAGGGACATCACCAGGAAGGCTAAAGAAAATCCCAAGCTTTTCCACAGCTTTATCAGAGGAAAACTGAAGGTAAAAGAACAGGTTTTAAGGCTAAAGAGAGAGGATGGAAGCATCACTGAGACGGACGAAGAGATCTGCAAAGAATTGAACAAGGAGTTTCAGTCAGTATTTACAGTAGAAAATACCCCACCCCCTCAGATTGCAGTGATAGAAGCTCAAGGGCCGGTATTAGAGAACATCAACCTTACAGCCACAGAGGTATGCAAAGCGCTGATGGATTTAGATGTTCATAAAGCTACAGGTCCTGATGACATATCCCCTCATGTGCTTAAAAAATGCGCAAACACAATATCAGTGGCACTAAGTATCATATTTAAGGAGTCATTGGAGTCGGGGGAGATTCCAAGATGCTGGAAACAAGCAAATGTGATACCTATCTTCAAAAGGGGAAGGAGGGATACGGCTCTGAACTATAGACCAGTTTCCTTGACCAGCATAGTTTGCAAACTTATGGAGAAACTACTAAGGAAACATATCTCTTTTCACTTGGAATCCTTCAACTTTTTGTCAGTGAGGCAACATGGCTTCAGAGAAGGAAGATCAACAGTAACAAACTTATTAGAATTTTATGATGAGGTAAGCCAAATCTTACAGGAAAGAGAGGGCTGGGCAGATTGCATATTCCTAGACTTCCAGAAAGCGTTTGACACTGTTCCACATGGGAGACTTATTAAGAAGCTGCAATCAATGGCTAGAATAGGTGGAAATGTCTTGGAATGGATAAAAACTTACTTAGAAGGAAGGGAACAGAGGGTTAGAGTAAGACACTCAGTGTCTGAATGGAGAAGAGTTAGTAGTGGAGTCCCACAGGAATCAGTTTTAGGGCCACTTTTGTTCCTTGTATATGTAAATGACCTACCAGAGTCTGTAAATTCATTCATGAATATGTTTGCAGATGATGCAAAGATTGTGAAGAAAGTAAAAAACGAGAACAATGGTAGAGAACTTCAGGAGGATCTAAATAATCTGCATGAGTGGTCAGAAAAGTGGCTAATGAAATTCAATACCTCAAAATGTAAGGTAATGAGAATGGGTACAAGTGCAAGAAGGCCCAAGCTTGACTACTCGGTGGCTGGAGTACAACTTCAAGAGACAGAAAATGAGAGAGATCTAGGAGTAAACATACTGGCAGATTTGTCTCCAGAAATACATATAAATGGCGTAGTAAGGGCAGCATATGCATTCTTATCAAATGTAAGGGTAGCCTTCAGGCACATGGACAAGGAAATGTTCAGAAATATTTATGTAACCTATGTGAGGCCAAAACTCGAATATGCAGCCCCCTTTTGGAATCCGCACTTGAAAAAGCACATAGCTAAGCTTGAAAAAGTTCAAAGACATGCCACGAAACTGGTGCCAGAAATACGCAATCTCGGTTATGATGAGAGGCTGAGGGAATTAGACTTGCCATCACTCGAAGCTAGAAGAGTAAGGGGGGATATGGTGACAGTCTTTAAATTCCTTCATGGTTATGATAGAGTGGATAGGGATCGATATTTCGATATGGCTGGCTCTAGAACTAGAGGTCATAGTTTGAAGCTTCGGAAGAAAACTTGTTTGCAGGATGTAAGGAAATACTTTTTCAGTGTAAGAGTAGTTGATAATTGGAATTCGCTAAGCGAGGAGGTAGTTAATGCTACCTCAATCCATAGTTTTAAGGACAGGTATGATAAGTATCACTAAGTCTAAAAATGGAACCGATCAGGAGACGGGATGATACGAGCTTTGGGCTCTTTCCCGTAAACACAATTAGGTAATCACAATTAGGTAATCACTAAGGAAACATATCTCTCTTCACTTGGAATCCTTCAACTTTTTGTCAGTGAGGCAACATGGCTTCAGAGAAGGAAGATCAACAGTAACAAACTTATTAGAATTTTATGATGAGGTAAGCCAAATCTTACAGGAAAGAGAGGGCTGGGCAGATTGCATATTCCTAGACTTCCAGAAAGCGTTTGACACTGTTCCACATGGGAGACTTATTAGGAAGCTGCAATCAATGGCTAGAATAGGTGGAAATGTTTTGGAATGGATAAAAACTTACTTAGAAGGAAGGGAACAAAGGGTTAGAGTAAGACACTCAGTGTCTGGATGGAGAAGAGTTAGTAGTGGAGTTCCACAGGGTTCAGTTTTAGGGCCACTTTTGTTCCTTGTATATGTAAATGACCTACCAGAGTCTGTAAATTCATTCATGAATATGTTTGCAGATGATGCAAAGATTGTGAAGAAAGTAAAAAACGAGAACAATGGTAGAGAACTTCAGGAGGATCTAAATAATCTGCATGAGTGGTCAGAAAAGTGGCTAATGAAATTCAATACCTCAAAATGTAAGGTAATGAGAATGGGTACAAGTGCAAGAAGGCCCAAGCTTGACTACTCGGTGGCTGGAGTACAACTTCAAGAGACAGAAAATGAGAGAGATCTAGGAGTAAACATACTGGCAGATTTGTCTCCAGAAATACATATAAATGGCGTAGTAAGGGCAGCATATGCATTCTTATCAAATGTAAGGGTAGCCTTCAGGCACATGGACAAGGAAATGTTCAGAAATATTTATGTAACCTATGTGAGGCCAAAACTCGAATATGCAACCCCCTTTTGGAATCCGCACTTGAAAAAGCACATAGCTAAGCTTGAAAAAGTTCAAAGACATGCCACGAAACTGGTGCCAGAAATACGCAATCTCGGTTATGATGAGAGGCTGAGGGAATTAGACTTGCCATCACTCGAAGCTAGAAGAGTAAGGGGGGATATGGTGACAGTCTTTAAATTCCTTCATGGTTATGATAGAGTGGATAGGGATCGATATTTCGATATGGCTGGCTCTAGAACTAGAGGTCATAGTTTGAAGCTTCGGAAGAAAACTTGTTTGCAGGATGTAAGGAAATACTTTTTCAGTGTAAGAGTAGTTGATAATTGGAATTCGCTAAGCGAGGAGGTAGTTAATGCTATCTCAATCAATAGTTTTAAGGACAGGTATGATAAGTATCACTAAGTCTAAAAATGGAGCCGATCAGGAGACGGGAAGATACGAGCTTTGGGCTCTTTCCCGTAAACACAATTAGGTAATCACAATTAGGTAATCACACACACACACACTCTGCATGAGTGGTCAGAAAAGTGGCTAATGAAATTCAATACCTCAAAATGTAAGGTAATGAGAATGGGTACAAGTGCAAGAAGGCCCAAGCTTGACTACTAGGTGGCTGGAGTACAACTTCAAGAGACAGAAAATGAGAGAGATCTAGGAGTAAACATACTGGCAGATTTGTCTCCAGAAATACATATAAATGGCGTAGTAAGGGCAGCATATGCATTCTTATCAAAAGTAAGGGTAGCCTTCAGGCACATGGACAAGGAAATGTTCAGAAATATTTATGTAACCTATGTGAGGCCAAAACTCGAATATGCAGCCCCCTTTTGGAATCCGCACTTGAAAAAGCACATAGCTAAGCTTGAAAAAGTTCAAAGACATGCCACGAAACTGGTGCCAGAAATACGCAATCTCGGTTATGATGAGAGGCTGAGGGAATTAGACTTGCCATCACTCGAAGCTAGAAGAGTAAGGGGGGATATGGTGACAGTCTTTAAATTCCTTCATGGTTATGATAGAGTGGATAGGGATCGACATTTCGATATGGCTGGCTCTAGAACTAGAGGTCATAGTTTGAAGCTTCGGAAGAAAACTTGTTTGCAGGATGTAAGGAAATACTTTTTCAGTGTAAGAGTAGTTGATAATTGGAATTCGCTAAGCGAGGAGGTAGTTAATGCTATCTCAATCCATAGTTTTAAGGACAAGTGTGATAAGTATCACTAAGTCTAAAAATGGAACCGATCAGGAGACGGGAAGATACGAGCTTTGGGCTCTTTTCCGTAAACACAATTAGGTAATCACAATTAGGTAATCACACACACACACACACACGGAATATGGATGGAGAAATGAAAGGGAATGAAACACTCAGAGAACAAA
Source organism: Halocaridina rubra (assembly GCA_037179515.1). Taxonomy (NCBI): domain Eukaryota; kingdom Metazoa; phylum Arthropoda; class Malacostraca; order Decapoda; family Atyidae; genus Halocaridina; species Halocaridina rubra. The sequence goes on along the minus strand of JAXCGZ010005717.1, from coordinate 28,682 downwards.
TAAGATCTTTGGAGGAAGCAAATAAAGCACAAGGGCAGGAGAGAAAGGAACTAGAAAAAAGAATAAAGAAGCTGGAAGGGGAAAAGAGTCAACTAGAATCTAGAATTTCTAAACAAGAAGATAAAAACAAACAGCTGAATGGCAACCTAAAGGAATTACATGTTAGTTCACTGCTCTCTTCTGAGAGAGACGAGATTGCTGCTTGGAATGTTCAGATTAAGGAAAACATTTAACAGTTCAGAAAAGAGTTCCAGGAGCTGAATATGGAAAATGATGCCATGAAAACGTCCTTTGCTGATGCACTAAAGGGGAATGTGGCAGTAAAAGAGGCTGTAAAGGTGGTGGCACTGGAAAACATACAAACAGTTGACTATAAAGAGACAGTAATCGAAAAAATGAAAGACGTTGTGATGGAAAGGGCAAACCCACTCATCAGACAGGCACTTGATAAGGAGAAGACAGTGGTAATCTCAGGCATAAGTGAATCCCAGGAGCCAACATGGCAGGGGAGACTTGAAGAAAATAAAGCTAACGTTGTAGACCTGATAAGAAAGCTTGGAGTAGTATGTGGTCCTGAGGATATTGTAAACATACACCAACTAGGTAAATATTCGAGGGAAGGAAAGCCGAGACCAACAAAAGTAACCTTTGAGAGAGGGGAAACATGTAGGGAAATATTGTTGAGAAAAAAAAGTCTAAAAGACCTTCAAGAATGCAAAGAAGTGTTCATTAGACGATACAGAACACAGGAAGAGATGGGAAAGATCAAAAACTTGTTGCAAGAGGCAAGAAGGTTAAATGATGAAAGAAATGAAGAAGAGAAGAAAAATTTTCGTTACAGAATACTTCCAGACAAAGGGGAGATAAAGAAGATAATGACAGAAGATCAGGGGATGGGACCTCATTAAGATTGTTATACACAAATGCTGATGGATTAGCTGGTAAGGCAGTAGAATTAAAAGATAGGATTCACAACAGTAAGGCAGATATAGTAGCAATTACAGAGACTAAGTTGAGTGAGGACATAAACAGTGTCACAGTTTTTCCTAAGGGCTTCAGAATACTAAGGGTTGAAAGATCTGAGAGGACTGGTGGAGGGATAGCACTGCTCATAAGCGAGAGGATTCAAGTTGAAGAAATAAACTTGGCTATAGAAAGTGAGTTCAGGGAATTTCTTGTTGCTCGCATAAATACTGGTTCAGAGAGCATTATAATAACTGTTGTATACAACCCACCAAGGAACCAAAATAGGCTTGAAATTTATGAGGAAAGTCATATAGGTACTATTGAAGTCATAAACTCAGTTGTTAACATGGCACGGGAGAAAAAATGTAGGATTTTGATTATGGGAGACTTTAATCATAAAGAGATAGATTGGATAAATCTTGACCCACACAGTGGTGAAGACTCATTTGGGGCAAGATTCCTAGATTGCGTACAAGGGAATTTCCTACACCAACATGTAATGGAACCAACAAGAGCCAGGGGTGGGGATGAGCCATCACTACTTGATCTAGTGTTCACAGATAATGTGTTGGATATTGAAAATATTGAGTATGAACCACCAATTGGAAAGAGTGACCACTGTGTGTTGTTGATGGAGTATATCATTGAAGACATTCTTCCTGAGAGTAGAGGCACTGAGGACATGAGGAGGAACTATCCGAAAGGAGATTACATCAAAATGAATGAGCTTTTTGCAGTTATTGACTGGAGAACCTTATTTTACAACAAATCTGTACAAGAAATGTATGACATCTTTTGTGAGAAATATGGGAAGATAGTAGATTGCTGCATACCTGTCACCAAAGTAGGTGTAATTCATGCCAGAGAGAAATGGTTCGATAATGGGTGTAAAAGAGCTAAGGAGTGGAGAGACAAATGCTGGAAAAGGTATAGGAGGAGAAAAAACATAAATGCCTGGCAAACCTACAAAAGAGCAAGAAATGACTACCTAAGTAAAAGGAGAGAGGCAGAGAGAGATTATGAGAGGGACATCACCTGGAAGGCTAAAGAAAATTCCAAGCTTTTCCACAGCTTTATCAGAGGAAAACTGAAGGTAAAAGAACAGGTTTTAAGGCTAAAGAGAGAGGATGGAAGCATCACTGAGACGGACGAAGAGATCTGCAAAGAATTGAACAAGGAGTTTCAGTCAGTATTTACAGTAGAAAATACCCCACCCCCTCAGATTGCAGTGATAGAAGCTCAAGGGCCGGTATTAGAGAACATCAACCTTACAGCCACAGAGGTATGCAAAGCGCTGATGGATTTAGATGTTCATAAAGCTACAGGTCCTGATGACATATCCCCTCATGTGCTTAAAAAATGCGCAAACACAATATCAGTGGCACTAAGTATCATATTTAAGGAGTCACTGGAGTCGGGGGAGATTCCAAGATGCTGGAAACAAGCAAATGTGATACCTATCTTCAAAAAGGGAAGGAGGGATACGGCTCTGAACTATAGACCAGTTTCCTTGACCACCATAGTTTGCAAACTTATGGAGAAACTACTAAGGAAACATATCTCTCTTCACTTGGAATCCTTCAACTTTTTGTCAGTGAGGCAACATGGCTTCAGAGAAGGAAGATCAACAGTAACAAACTTATTAGAATTTTATGATGAGGTAAGCCAAATCTTACAGGAAAGAGAGGGCTGGGCAGATTGCATATTCCTAGACTTCCAGAAAGCGTTTGACACTGTTCCACATGGGAGACTTATTAGGAAGCTGCAATCAATGGCTAGAATAGGTGGAAATGTTTTGGAATGGATAAAACTTACTTAGAAGGAAGGGAACAGAGGGTTAGAGTAAGACACTCATTGTCTGAATGGAGAAGAGTTAGTAGTGGAGTTCCACAGGGTTCAGTTTTAGGGCCACTTTTGTTCCTTGTATATGTAAATGACCTACCAGAGTCTGTAAATTCATTCATGAATATGTTTGCAGATGATGCAAAGATTGTGAAGAAAGTAAAAAACGAGAACAATGGTAGAGAACTTCAGGAGGATCTAAATAATCTGCATGAGTGGTCAGAAAAGTGGCTAATGAAATTCAATACCTCAAAATGTAAGGTAATGAGAATGGGTACAAGTGCAAGAAGGCCCAAGCTTGACTACTCGGTGGCTGGAGTACAACTTCAAGAGACAGAAAATGAGAGAGATCTAGGAGTAAACATACTGGCAGATTTGTCGCCAGAAATACATATAAATGGCATAGTAAGGGCAGCATATGCATTCTTATCAAATGTAAGGGTAGCCTTCAGGCACATGGACAAGGAAATGTTCAGAAATATTTATGTAACCTATGTGAGGCCAAAACTCGAATATGCAGCCCCCTTTTGGAATCCGCACTTGAAAAAGCACATAGCTAAGCTTGAAAAAGTTCAAAGACATGCCACGAAACTGGTGCCAGAAATACGCAATCTCGGTTATGATGAGAGGCTGAGGGAATTAGACTTGCCATCACTCGAAGCTAGAAGAGTAAGGGGGGATATGGTGACAGTCTTTAAATTCCTTCATGGTTATGATAGAGTGGATAGGGATCGATATTTCGATATGGCTGGCTCTAGAACTAGAGGTCATAGTTTGAAGCTTCGTAAGAAAACTTCTTTGCAGGATGTAAGGAAATACTTTTTCAGTGTAAGAGTAGTTGATAATTGGAATTCGCTAAGCGAGGAGGTAGTTAATGCTATCTCAATCCATAGTTTTAAGGACAGGTACGATAAGTATCACTAAGTCTAAAAATGGAACCGATCAGGAGACGGGAAGATACGAGCTTTGGGCTCTTTCCCGTAAACACAATTAGGTAATCACAATTAGGTAATCACACACACCGCGCGTTCAGTGACACACGGAATTGCTCCTCTTAAATTTTTAACTGTTTCGAGTGACTAAGTGCTTAGTGGAAAACTTTACCATAATTTCCATAAATCTAAAATCCTACAGAGTATTGTGAGTGTGGAGGATTTCCTGTGTGTTATTTACCCTTCGATCTTATAACCCCCTAAATTCGGAAATCCTAACACGGCTTCAGTAGAGGCTTACCACGATCTCAAAATTAAATCCTCTGCCAATAAAATATAATTAATATTACATGCATAAACATACATGCAAATATTTTATATGGGGGTTTATGAACTGCTGATATGTGAATATTTAAATAAACTCTCCTCACCTTAAATTAAAACTTCCTCATACAGAATAATACATTTTCTAACATACATTCTACCTACGAGTGTTCAATTAAATGAGCTCATTCTGTCCCTCACACGTAGTTATAAATATTGTTAGAAATATAATAACTCTGTACTTATCTGTCCGGATAACCCTGATGTCGTCAGCAATCACGGGACTCCGAATCAAAAACGTATCTTCTACTTGAATGTCTCGTAACGCCCCACGAGAACAACAAACATGAGTGCCCCGTAGCATCTCACGACGGCAACTAACTTTATAAGAAAGTCCCACAAATTCCTCTAGTTTGTCGGGGTCCTTGGTACTAGGACTAAGTTGAGTTATGACTTGCTTACAACAGTTCTTTGTTCAACGAGGCGATGCAATAAGCGTTATCAAGGAGGTGAAGGGTTAATGGCTAAAATCCATTAGTGACCTACATTCCTTTCTCCACGTCTTCTACGGCCAGCCTCCCTAACAAACTACACATTATACATACGAATATACATGTATACATGATAGAACTTAATAAGTATACATGCTAAGCCTAAAAGTATACATTCATGCACTTACGTTACAATAAACGAAACTATATGCAAAATAACACTTACATAATGTACGTAGAAATAAACTGTCTTGAAATATATTCAAGACATCCTGGGCCCCTCCAAAAAGGAAAAAATGGAGGGTCTCCCCATCAGTACTACAATTTATCATCAATGATTAAGCGTGCCCACAATTCTTTAACCCTTTGGGCAGCTTGACGTTCATATCTTTCATAATTTGATGATTCCTCTTCGTATACTTCTGACAACAGATATTCCCATGAGAGCTTTTCAGACCAAGCTCTCTGAATAAGAATTTTCCCTCTTCTTAGTAAGGGTGATATTAGACCTAAGGGGTCCAAAAATATACCCACCAGTGACAGATGTTTCTGTTTGGTCAGCACTTCATCTCTAGCCTTCAGACCTTTCAACGACAACTTGTCTGTATTTATATTCCAGATTAAACTAAAGATTGATACGTTAGGAGATCTAGATTCTTTAGAAAGTCGCTGATCCAGTACCCTTTGAGGTCTTGCATTGTTGGAATTCAATGCTTGCAGTGATATTTTGGCCTTTTCCCACTCTACATCTGCAGTATTGCATATATCATACTGTGTCTCTTCACTGGTACAAGCATCCAACAAATTACCCACATGAACATTCTCCAATATTTCCTCCAACTGTTCTATTAGAGACTTCATTTGTCCAAAGGCACTCTGAAAATTGTGTAGGAGAGGAGTGTGGATAGGCTTCAAGGGAACGGAATCTGTAAAACTTCTAAGTGTAGTTTTATCTTCGTAACGCACTTCTTGCTTTACTCCAATACTCTCTGGCTCCCACAACTTATAAACAGGCTCTATGGCCTCTGCAATCAGCAACTTATTAACAGGCACCATGGCCTCTTCAATCAACAACTTATTATCAGGCTCTATCGCCTCTTCAATCAACAACTTATTAACAGGCTCTATGGCCTCTTTAATCAACAACTTATTAACTGGCTTTATGGCCTCATCAATCAACTCATGTGTTGTAGTAGGCAATAACTGTGTTCCTACTCGCATAACAAGTTGGTTTTGTACACTACTGGATCCATGTTGAGTATCATGAGGAATATGGCCATACAACATAACACCACCTGGTGTTTCCATCAAAGTATAAACATCCCACTTGTTAATACCACTAACAAACTGACTAAAATGTAAGGCACCAATAACAATGCCAATGTTCTCCAGCACATCACTATAAATATCTTCATCAGCCAACTTGTGACCATTAGACTTTAACACATTTGCAGCCTTTGCTAGTCCTGGAGTGTGGATGCTAATTACCATGTCATCAACTACGAGTAATTTAACCCTGGCTCTTCTTTTCCCCAATTTGATAACTACATTTACGACAGGAAAACTTCCTTTCTTTGTCTCAGAATGAAAAGCATCAATACCAATAGACATTTCATCTACTGGGCTTAATTTAAGCCTTTCAGCTAATTCTCTAGTTATAAAGGAACACTGGGAACCTGTATCAAAGAATAACCTAGTATTTACCCAAAGATTTCCCTTTGAGCTGCTTATTTTTCCACTTGCAGTAGGCAGAGCACATGAAGGTAAACTCGTCTTCACCATTTGCCTTTGTACTGCCTTCATAGTCATCACACCAACATGTTTCTTGTCCTTTTCGGAGTCAGAATGTTCTTGCACATTGTTTGACTCATCTAAATTTGAACCATTTCCTGACTGTTCATTCAGAAATGTAGGTTCTTCAAACCTTCTACGATATTTTGACTCTTGTTCATAACACAAGGCTGCGTGATGACCATTTTTCTTACACTTCTTACACTTTAACTGAGTGTAACATTCATTTGCATAATGCCCTGACTGAGTACATCTCAGACATTTGTTATTGTTTCTCAATTTGTCTCTGCGTTCATTTATGCTTACTACTTTATTACACTGTTCAGACTTATGATCTTGCCAACCACAGAATACACATTCTGTTTTACTATTTACTACATTTGCAGTAGCACCATAACTACCCATATTCTTTTTATAGGACTGGGTCTCATTTCTCTGGTAAGTTTGGGTCTCACCCTTTGTGTTACCTTTAGTATTGTTGCCCTCTATATGATATACATATTTTCCCAGTTCCTTCAAGAGGGTTTCATATGTAGGATATTTTGTGTCTATTTTTATGCTAATCCAGTTCTCAACATCTTTTGGCAATTTCATCATCACGAGTTCTGAAAACACCCAATCAGTGTTCTTCATGTCTCTATAATTTTTCAGACTTCGAGTAATGCCTTCTACTTCCTGCTTGAACTTAAAAAGTGATGAATAATGAGAAGAAGGAGTTGGTAACTTTACCAATTTCCTCATTAAATTTCGTACAATTCTGTTCTTGCTGGCATAAACAGCTTGTAGCTGTTGAATGCATTCATCATAACTCTCACTAGTAACAGGATATCCCTTTATGGTGTCTTTTGCATCTCCTTTAAGGGCATTTCTTAAGATTGTAAACTTTGTCATAGTTGCCATAGAAGTACTATGTACTAAACTATCGAACGTATCCCAAAACTCGTGCCATTCATCATAGTTTCCAGAGAACTGTGGTATTTTTACTTCAGGAAATTTCGGTGTGGGTTGCCCACTGGGGAGGCTTGAACTCTCAGAACTAGGAGCTCTAGTACTCTTCATAGTTCCTAACTTACGAATCCGTTCTAGGACAGCTAAGCTAATATTATTTACTGTTTCAGCTAGATTGTCATGTTCTGTATCCTCCTCTTCAGAATCCCTTTTAAGGGGCTTATTCTCGACATATTCTTCATATTTCCTATCATATCTTCCAAATCTTTCTGTTAGCGTATGATGACATCTTTCTAAATAAGTAACAACAAGTGTCTCATCATCTTTGGCAAGTTCTGTTTGACACTGAACACAATCACGTTGAACCAATTCCCGAAGGCGTTTTAATGCCTCAGGTTTAACCGACATATTGAGAAAGCAAATAGAACATAAAACAACAAACAAATAGTTGATGCAATTTTATCATCAAAGAATCCACGATCTTCTTTATGCATCCACAATGCAACAAACAATCACTCTGTAAAGAGTATCAAAGGACAATCTTCCAAATCTCAAGATAATAACATACAATTATTTAATTCCGTCAATTATGACGCCAATCCTCAAAGTGTAAAACACACTTTTCATCAGTTAAACGACACTGTTAAGTCAGCAACAGTAAATGGAAAGTGTAATGCAAACCACACTGTTCCTCAAACGACACTGTGCACCTAGCAGTAGGTGGGTCACTACCTTCTGTTTATTTACGTAAACAAAGGAATCAATACGACATTCTAGATATCGTTAAATGGGAAATATGTAAACACACAAATCCCTAAACACCACTGTTCACCCAGCCGAAATTGGGTACTAATATCCAAATTACTTAATGGACGCTCTACTACGAAAGTATATTTCGTTTCCACAGATAGAGAAACGCTTTATCCACGTGGGAAATGGATTCTCTTATTTATTTCAACAACCACTTAAATTTCAAAGGTATATTTGCAATATTCATGCAAATACATACAATGCTCCTCCCTGTTTTCGCTGAAATGTGGACGATTTTAACCGTAGAGTTTTACACTAACTTCTTACAAGGTGGGAGCTTATATAAAATGTACACTATTTTCACCATTACCACACCAATTCTCATCCGGTTCGAAGGACCAAAAGCTGTGGAGGATTTCCTGTGTGTTATTTACCCTTCGATCTTATAACCCCCTAAATTCGGAAATCCTAACACGGCTTCAGTAGAGGCTTACCACGATCTCAAAATTAAATCCTCTGCCAATAAAATATAATTAATATTACATGCATAAACATACATGCAAATATTTTATATGGGGGTTTATGAACTGCTGATATGTGAATATTTAAATAAACTCTCCTCACCTTAAATTAAAACTTCCTCATACAGAATAATACATTTTCTAACATACATTCTACCTACGAGTGTTCAATTAAATGAGCTCATTCTGTCCCTCACACGTAGTTATAAATATTGTTAGAAATATAATAACTCTGTACTTATCTGTCCGGATAACCCTGATGTCGTCAGCAATCACGGGACTCCGAATCAAAAACGTATCTTCTACTTGAATGTCTCGTAACGCCCCACGAGAACAACAAACATGAGTGCCCCGTAGCATCTCACGACGGCAACTAACTTTATAAGAAAGTCCCACAAATTCCTCTAGTTTGTCGGGGTCCTTGGTACTAGGACTAAGTTGAGTTATGACTTGCTTACAACAGTTCTTTGTTCAACGAGGCGATGCAATAAGCGTTATCAAGGAGGTGAAGGGTTAATGGCTAAAATCCATTAGTGACCTACATTCCTTTCTCCACGTCTTCTACGGCCAGCCTCCCTAACAAACTACACATTATACATACGAATATACATGTATACATGATAGAACTTAATAAGTATACATGCTAAGCCTAAAAGTATACATTCATGCACTTACGTTACAATAAACGAAACTATATGCAAAATAACACTTACATAATGTACGTAGAAATAAACTGTCTTGAAATATATTCAAGACAGTGAGTACAAAAACTTATATTTGTTGTAAGACGAGACTGTTCATATTAATTGAAAAAAAAATTGAGAACTTTTTCGTGAGGAAGAGAGAGAAGCTGCCGTCCAGTTCTGCCTTGAGGGAAATCTAGAAGAGTTGCCAGAGGTGGAGCCATCACATCACATTACCTAATTTTTTGTGTAAACTGGGGAAAGCTCTTAAGCCGTTTTACCTGATCCTGTGGTTCTATATATTGTTAAAATCAGTATCCTTCCCATTTATATTAACTAGTTAGTTAGTTTGATACACGAAAAAATTGAATAATAAAAAAAAAATAAATTACCAAATACCCACCTGTCAACAGTACTGAGTTAAGTGGCCAAGTAGTACAGCAGTCTTATTTTCTTCATTTTTTTTTGCTTTTCTTTTAGCTTTCTCTTTTACTATTTTGCTATTTTGTATATATATTGAGTTAAATGTAAAGTCTAAATCCCGTGATAACATATCTTGGTTAGCAAGTCAGTTTATCAGTTAGGAAGAATATATAACAGAAGCAGGTGGGTGCCACCTCAAACACAAATTCGAATTTTCCTTCAGGTTTGACTTTTGTTTTTCTTTTTCTTTTATACTTAAATTACCATGGTCAAGTTTTTAAGTTAAGATGTGTGTTACCAGAAAGGAGACAAACTGAGTCACTAAATAGCACTTATATGGAGATATAAAAATTCTGTGTGAAGCTAAATTAGAAGTTTTTCTCTTTTCTTTTTTTTCCTCTTTCTCGTCTTCTTTCTATATTCCGTGAGAGGGAGAACATAAAAATGAAGCCATCTCTGTCCCAAACCTCTCCCACCCATGGGTCGGGAGAAGGGGTAGTCATCAGGGGACTCAAACAGAGAATCAAGAAGTTAGAGGAAATGGTTATAAGCCTTGATGATAAAATTCGGAATATGGATGGAGAAATGAAAAAGAATGAAACACTCAGAGAACAAATAAGATCTTTGGAGGAAGCAAATAAAGCACAAGGGCAGGAGAGAAAGGAACTAGAAAAAAGAATAAAGAAGCTGGAAGGGGAAAAGAGTCAACTAGAATCTAGAATTTCTAAACAAGAAGATAAAAACAAACAGCTGAATGACAACCTAAAGGAATTAGATGTTAGTTCACTGCTCTCTTCTGGGAGAGACGAGATTGCTGCTTGGAATGTTCAGATTAAGGAAAACATTGAACAGATCAGAAAAGAGTTCCAGGAGCTGAATATGGAAAATGATGCCATGAAAACGTCCTTTGCTGATGCACTAAAGGGGAATGTGGCAGTAAAAGAGGCTGTAAAGGTGGTGGCACTGGAAAACATACAAACAGTTGACTATAAAGAGACAGTAATCGAAAAAATGAAAGACGTTATGATGGAAAGGGCAAACCCACTCATCAGACAGGCACTTGATAAGGAGAAGACAGTGGTAATCTCAGGCATAAGTGAATCCCAGGAGCCAACATGGCAGGGGAGACTTGAAGAAAATAAAGCTAACGTTGTAGACCTGATAAGAAAGCTTGGAGTAGTATGTGGTCCTGAGGATATTGTAAACATACACCAACTAGGTAAATATTCGAGGGAAGGAAAGCCGAGACCAACAAAAGTAACCTTTGAGAGAGGGGAGACATGTAGGGAAATATTGTTGAGAAAAAAAAAGTCTAAAAGACCTTCAAGAATGCAAAGAAGTGTTCATTAGACGATACAGAACACAGGAAGAGATGGGAAAGATCAAAAACTTGTTGCAAGAGGCAAGAAGGTTAAATGATGAAAGAAATGAAGAAGAGAAGAAAAATTTTCGTTACAGAATACTTCCAGACAAAGGGGAGATAAAGAAGATAATGACAGAAGATCAGGGGATGGGGCCTCATTAAGATTGTTATACACAAATGCTGATGGATTAGCTGGTAAGGCAGTAGAATTAAAAGATAGGATTCACAACAGTAAGGCAGATATAGTAGCAATTACAGAGACTAAGTTGAGTGAGGACATAAACAGTGTCACAGTTTTTCCTAAGGGCTTCAGAATACTAAGGGTCGAAAGATCTGAGAGGACTGGTGGAGGGATAGCACTGCTCATAAGTGAGAGGATTCAAGTTGAAGAAATAAACTTGGCTATAGAAAGTGAGTTCAGGGAATTTCTTGTTGCTCGCATAAATACTGGGTCAGAGAGCATTATAATAACTGTTGTATACAACCCACCAAGGAACCAAAATAGGCTTGAAATTTATGAGGAATGTCATATAGGTACGATTGAAGTCATAAACTCAGTTGTTAACATGGCACGGGAGAAAAAATGTAGGATTTTGATTATGGGAGACTTTAATCATAAAGAGATAGATTGGATAAATCTTGACCCACACAGTGGTGAGGACTCATTTGGGGCAAGATTCCTAGATTGCGTACAAGGGAATTTCCTACACCAACATGTAATGGAACCAACAAGAGCCAGGGGTGGGGATGAGCCATCACTACTTGATCTAGTGTTCACAGATAATGTGTTGGATATTGAAAATATTGAGTATGAACCACCAATTGGAAAGAGTGACCACTGTGTGTTGTTGATGGAGTATATCATTGAAGACATTCTTCCTGAGAGTAGAGGCACTGAGGACATGAGGAGGAACTATCCGAAAGGAGATTACATCAAAATGAATGAGCTTTTTGCAGTTATTGACTGGAGAACCTTATTTTACAACAAATCTGTACAAGAAATGTATGACATCTTTTGTTAGAAATATGGGAAGATAGTAGATTGCTGCATACCTGTCACCAAAGTAGGTGTAATTCATGCCAGAGAGAAATGGTTCGATAATGGGTGTAAAAGAGCTAAGGAGTGGAGAGACAAATGCTGGAAAAGGTATAGGAGGAGAAAAAACATAAATGCCTGGCAAACCTACAAAAGAGCAAGAAATGACTACCTAAGTAAATGGAGAGAGGCAGAGAGAGATTATGAGAGGGACATCACCAGGAAGGCTAAAGAAAATCCCAAGCTTTTCCACAGCTTTATCAGAGGAAAACTGAAGGTAAAAGAACAGGTTTTAAGGCTAAAGAGAGCGGATGGAAGCATCACTGAGACGGACGAAGAGATCTGCAAAGAATTGAACAAGGAGTTTCAGTCAGTATTTACAGTAGAAAATACCCCACCCCCTCAGATTGCAGTGATAGAAGCTCAAGGGCCGGTATTAGAGAACATCAACCTTACAGCCACAGAGGTATGCAAAGCGCTGATGGATTTAGATGTTCATAAAGCTACAGGTCCTGATGACATATCCCCTCATGTGCTTAAAAAATGCGCAAACACAATATCAGTGGCACTAAGTATCATATTTAAGGAGTCACTGGAGTCGGGGGAGATTCCAAGATGCTGGAAACAAGCAAATGTGATACCTATCTTCAAAAAGGGAAGGAGGGATACGGCTCTGAACTATAGACCAGTTTCCTTGACCACCATAGTTTGCAAACTTATGGAGAAACTACTAAGGAAACATATCTCTCTTCACTTGGAATCCTTCAACTTTTTGTCAGTGAGGCAACATGGCTTCAGAGAAGGAAGATCATCAGTAACAAACTTATTAGAATTTTATGATGAGGTAAGCCAAATCTTACAGGAAAGAGAGGGCTGGGCAGATTGCATATTCCTAGACTTCCAGAAAGCGTTTGACACTGTTCCACATGGGAGACTTATTAGGAAGCTGCAATCAATGGCTAGAATAGGTGGAAATGTCTTGGAATGGATAAAAACTTACTTAGAAGGAAGGGAACAGAGGGTTAGAGTAAGACACTCAGTGTCTGAATGGAGAAGAGTTAGTAGTGGAGTTCCACAGGGTTCAGTTTTAGGGCCACTTTTGTTCCTTGTATATGTAAATGACCTACCAGAGTCTGTAAATTCATTCATGAATATGTTTGCAGATGATGCAAAGATTGTGAAGAAAGTAAAAAACGAGAACAATGGTAGAGAACTTCAGGAGGATCTAAATAATCTGCATGAGTGGTCAGAAAAGTGGCTAATGAAATTCAATACCTCAAAATGTAAGGTAATGAGAATGGGTACAAGTGCAAGAAGGCCCAAGCTTGACTACTCGGTGGCTGGAGTACAACTTCAAGAGACAGAAAATGAGAGAGATCTAGGAGTAAACATACTGGCAGATTTGTCTCCAGAAATACATATAAATGACGTAGTAAGAGCAGCATATGCATTGTTATCAAATGTAAGGGTAGCCTTCAGGCACATGGACAAGGAAATGTTCAGAAATATTTATGTAACCTATGTGAGGCCAAAACTCGAATATGCAACCCCCTTTTGGAATCCGCACTTGAAAAAGCACATAGCTAAGCTTGAAAAAGTTCAAAGACATGCCACGAAACTGGTGCCAGAAATACGCAATCTCGGTTATGATGAGAGGCTGAGGGAATTAGACTTGCCATCACTCGAAGCTAGAAGAGTAAGGGGGGATATGGTGACAGTCTTTAAATTTCTTCATGGTTATGATAGAGTGGATAGGGATCGATATTTCGATATGGCTGGCTCTAGAACTAGAGGTCATAGTTTGAAGCTTCGTAAGAAAACTTGTTTGCAGGATGTAAGGAAATACTTTTTCAGTGTAAGAGTAGTTGATAATTGGAATTCGCTAAGCGAGGAGGTAGTTAATGCTATCTCAATCCATAGTTTTAAGGACAGGTACGATAAGTATCACTAAGTCTAAAAATGGAACCGATCAGGAGACGGGAAGATACGAGCTTTGGGCTCTTTCCCGTAAACACAATTAGGTAATCACAATTAGGTAATCACAAGGAAATGTTCAGAAATATTTATGTAACCTATGTGAGGCCAAAACTCGACTATGCAGCCCCCTTTTGGAATCCGCACTTGAAAAAGCACATAGCTAAGCTTGAAAAAGTTCAAAGACATGCCACGAAACTGGTGCCAGAAATACGCAATCTCAGTTATGATGAGAGGCTGAGGGAATTAGGCTTACCATCACTCGAAGCTAGAAGAGTAAGGGGGGATATGGTGACAGTCTTTAAATTCCTTCATGGTTATGATAGAGTGGATAGGGATCGATATTTTGATATGGCTGGCTCTAGAACTAGAGGTCATAGTTTGAAGCTTCGTAAGAAAACTTCTTCGCAGGATGTAAGGAAATACTTTTTCGGTGTAAGAGTAGTTGATAATTGGAATTCGCTAAGCGAGGAGGTAGTTAATGCTATCTCAATCCATAGTTTTAAGGACAGGTATGATAAGTATCACTAAGTATAAAATGGAACCGATGAGGAGACGGGAAGATACGAGCTTTGGGCTCTTTCCCGTAAACACAATTAGGTAATCACAATTAGGTAATCACCAAGGAATAATCATAGACTAGAAATTTATGAGGAAAATTATGTAGGTACTATCGAAGTCATAGACACAGTTGTTAACATCGCATGGGAGCGAAAGTGTTGGATTTTGATTATGGAATATTTTAGTCATAGAGAGAGATAGATTGGATAAATCTTGACCCAAAAAGTGGCAAGGACCCATTCAGGGCAAGTTTCCTGTATTGAGTGCAAGGGAATTTCCTATACCAACATGAATTGGAACCAACGAGGGCCAGGGGTGGGAATGAAGCATTGCTGTTTCATTTAGTATTCACTGACAATGTGTTGAATATTGAAAAACTTGAATATGATACACCATTTGGAAAAACTGACCACTGTGTGTTGTTGATGGCGTATATCATCAAAGGTGTTCTGCCTGAAAGCAAAGGCACTGAGAATAACACAAGGAGGAACTATCCGAGAGGAGATTACATCAAATTTCTAAGCTTTTTGCAGTTATTGACTGAAGGACCTTACTTAACAACAAATTTTTACAAGAAATGTACAAAAGTTTTTGTGAGGAATATGGGAAGATAGTCACTTGTTCCATACCTTCCACTAAAATAGGAGTTATTCATACCCGAGACAAATGGCTCAATAATAAGCATGAGAGAGCTAAGGAGTGGCGAGACAAATGCTGGAAAAGGCATAGGAGGAGAAAAATCATAAATACCTGGAGGAATTATAAAATAGAAAGAAATTATTACCTAAGTAAAAGAAGAGAGGCAAAGAGAGACTATGAAAGGGATGTTATCAGGAAGGCGAAAAAAAATCCCAACCTTTTCCACACCTTGATCAGAGGAAAAATGAAGGTCAAAGAATAGGTTTTAAATTTAAAGAAAGAGGATGGAAGCATCACTGAGATAGATGAAGAGGCTTGGGAAGAACTGAATAAGAATTAGCAGTCAGTATTCACAGCACAAAATACCCCACCCCCTCATACTGTAGAGATAGGAGTTCATGGGCAGGTATTAGAGGATATCATCTTTTCTCCCGCAGGGGTATGCAAACCGTTGATGGAGTTAGATACCTACAGAGTTACAGGTCCTGATGATATATCCCCTTATGTACTAAACCAATATCGATAGCATTATGCATCATATTTGAAAAGTCGCTGGAATCAGGGGAGATTCCAAGATGCTGAAAACAAGCAAACGTGGTGCCTATCTTCAAAAAGAGAAGGGGATTCAGCTCTAAACTATAGATCTGATTTCCTGACCAGCATAGTTTGCAAAGTTATGAAGAAACTTCTAAAAAAAAAAACACACACACACACATCTCTCTTCACTTGGACTTCTTCAGCTTTTTGTCAGTGAGACAACATGGCTTCAGAGAATGCGGCTCAAGAGTAAAAAACCTATTGGAATTTTATGATGAGGTAAGTCGGATCCTATAGGAAAAAGAGGGTGGGTCAGATTGCATATTCCCAGACTTTCAGAAGGCATTTGATATGGTCTTACATGGGAGACTTATTAAGAAGCTACAAGTAATGACGAGAATAGGTGGTAATGTTTTGGAATGGATTAAATCTTACTTAGAAGCAAAGGGACAGAGGGTTAGAGTAGGATATTCGGTGTTTGAATGGAGAGGGATTAGTAGTAGAGTTCTACAGGGTTCAGTTTTAGGGCCCCTTTTTTGCCTTGTATATAAAAATGACATACCAGGCTGCAAATTCATTAAGAAATATGTTTGCAGATAATGTAAAGATTGTGAAAAAAGTAAGAGACGAGAACAATGTTAGAGAACTTCAGGAAGACCTAGATAGTCTGCATGAGTGGTCAGAAAAGTGGTTAATGGAATTCAAAACCTATAAATATAAGGTAACGAGAATGAGTACAAGTGCGAGAAGGCCCATGCTTGAATACTCAATAGCCAGAGCAGAACTTCAAGAGACAGAAAATGAGAGAGATCTAGGTGTTAACATACTTGCAGATTTGTCTCCAGAAATGCATACAAATGGCATAGCAAGGGCAGTATATGCTTTCTTCACAAATGTAAAGGTAGCCTTCAGGCACATAGACAAGGGAATGCTTAGAATTATTTACGTAACCGATGTGAGGCCAAAGCTAGAATATGCAGCCCCCTTTGGAATCCACACTTGAAAAAGCACGTAATTAAGCTGGAAAAAGTTCAAAGACATGCCACAAAATTGGTGCCAGTATTACGCAATCTCAGTTATGAGAAGAGGCTGAGGGAATTAGACTTACCATCAGTCAAAAGTAGAAGTATGAGGGGAGATATGGTAACGGTTTATAATTTCCTTCATGGCTATGACAGACTGCATAGGGATCGATATTTTCAAATGGCTGGCACTAGAACTAGAGGTTATAGTTTGAAGCTTTGCAAGAAAACTTCTTTGAGAATGTAAAGAAGTACTTTTTCAGTGTAAGAGTAGTTGATGATTGGAAATTGCTAAGCGAGAAGGTAGTTAATGCTAACTCAATCTATAGTTGTAAAGACAAGCATGATAAGTACCACTAAATACGCAAATGGAACCGACCAGGAGATGGGGAGTTACGAGCATGGAGCTCTTTCCCGTAAGCACAATTAGGTAATTACAATTAAGTAATTACACACAATGAGAGTAAGAGAACTAAGAAGTGCAGAGATAAATGCTGGAAATGGCATAGGGGAGGAAAAGCATAAATGTCTGGCAGACTTATAAAAGAGCAAGAAATGATTACCTAAGTTAAAGAAGAGAGGCAAAGAGAGACTATGAAAAGGATATCACCAGGAAGGCTAAAGAAAATCCCAAACTTTTCCACAGCTTTATCAGAGGAAAACTGAAGGTCAAAGAATAGCTTTTAAAGCTAAAGAGAGTTGATAGAAGCATCACTGAGATGGATGAAGAGATCTGTGAATAATTGAACAAGGAGTTTCAGTCAGTATTTGCAGGAAAAAATACCCCTCTCCCTCAGATTGCAGAGATAGGAGCTCATGGGCAAGTATTAGAGAACATCATCTTTTCAGTCACAGAGGTATGCAATGCGCTGATGGCGTTAGATGCCCATAAAGCTACAGATCCTGGGTATGTATCTCATTATGTACTTAAGAAATGCGCTAAATCAATATCAGTCTCCCTATGTGTCATATTTGAAAAATCGCTGGAATCAGGGGAGATTCCAAGATGCTGGAAACAAGAAAACGTGGTACCTATCTTCAAAAATAGAAGGAAGGATACAGCTCTAAACTATAAACCTGATTCCTTGACCAGCATAGTTTGCAAAAGTTATGGAGAAACTTGTAAGAAATCACATATCTCTTCACATGGAATCCTTCAAATTTTTGTTTGTGAGAAAACGTGGCTTCAGAGAGGGTAGATCAACAATAACAAACTTTTTTCAATTTTATGATGAGGAAAGCCGGATTTTATAGGAAAAAGAGGACTAAGCAAATTGCATATTCCTAGACTTCTAGAAGGCATTTGATATGGTCCCATATGGGAGACTCATTTAGAAGATGAAAGTAAAGGCGAGAATAGGTGGACATTTTTTGAAATGGATAAAAACTTATTTAGAAAGAAGGGAACAGAGTGTTATAGCAAGATACTCAGTGTCTGAATGGAGAAGGGTTAGTAGTGGCATCCCACGGGGTTCAGTTTTAGGGCAACTTTTGTTTCTTCTATACATAAATGACCTACCAAAATCTGTAAATTCATTCAGGAATATGTTTGCAGATGATGCAAAGATTGTGAAGAAAGTAAGAAACGAGAACAATGTTAGAGAACTTCAGGAAGACCTGAATAGTCTGCATGAGTGGTCAGAAAAGTGGCTAATGAAATTCAATATTCTAAATGTAAGGTAATGCGAATGGGTACAAGTTCAAGAAGGCCAAAGCTTTAATACTCAATAGCAGGAACAAAATTTCTAGAGACAGAGAATGATAGAGATCTAGGAGTAAACATACTTGCAGATTTGTCTCCAGAAATGCATATAAATAGCATAGTTAGGGCAGCATATGCTCTCTTAGCAATTGAAAAGGTAGCCTACAGGCACATGGACAAGGAAATGTTCATATATATTTATGTAACCTATGTGAGGTCAAACCTTGAATATGTAGCCCTCGTTTGGAATCTACACTTGAAAAAGCAAATAGTTAAGGTGGAAAACGTTCAAAGACTTACCACAAAACTGGTATCAGAAATACACAATCTCAGTTATGAGGATAGGCTAAGGGAATTAGACTTACCATCACTTGAAGCTAGAAGAATGAGGGATCATATGGTGACAGTTTTTAAATCTCTTTATAGTTATGACATAGTGGATAGGTATCGATATTTTGATACGGCTGGCACTAGAATTAGAGGTCCTAGTTTGAAGCTTCGTAAGGAAGCTTCTTTGCAGGACGTAAGGAAGTATTTTTTTTTTAGTGTAAGAGTAATTGCTGATTGGAATTCACTAAACGAGGAGGTAGTTATTGTTAACTCAATCCATATATATATATATATATATATATATATATATATATATATATATATATATATATATATATATATATATATATATATATATATATATATATATATATATATATATATATATATATATATATATATATATATATATATATATATATATATATATATATATATATATATATATATATATATATATATATATATATATATATATATATATATATATATATATATATATATATATATATATATATATCTATATATATATATATATATATATATATATACTATATATATATATATATATATATATATATATATATATATATATATATATATATATATATATATATATATATATATATATATTAATAACACTGAACTGTTAACATGCAGTCTAAAATAGTAGGAAAAGCCCATTAAATAAAACAACCAAAATATATAATGTACTTTGAGAAGGTGACCAGTTTAGGTCGCGAAATTAATAAGTACTTTTTATATATATATTTTCGTTGTTTAATTTAATGGGCTTTTCCTACCATATATATATATATATATATATATATATATATATATATATATATATATATATATATATATATATATATATATATATATATATATATATATATATATATATATATATATATATGCATATAATTATAATAATAATGATAATAATAACAGAGTGCCATTAAAGCTAGAAATTTGGAAGTAAGGCGTCAGTGCTATGCTCCCAAATGGACCTTACCCGTAATATCATAAACAACAAACCCTCATATTATATCACAAATTTAGTACATTTTACTGCAAAAGTACTCTTATTTCGATACATAGGCAAACCCTTGGTATCATGGACAATATAGAAAAATCAATCAATCTAAAGCCTATTCTGTCATCTATAGTTTAAAAGCTGATTTTAAAGAGATTCAGTCGTCTATACTACAAAACATCTACTGCATCGAGCGGCTCCCCTTCATCACAACAAGGTATTGTAATGTAAGTCTCTTTGCGCTCAATTAAGACAATAATTTAATCAAGTAATTAGTGATTATGGAACTACAACTGTCGAAGTAATGAATCTGAATGTTTTCATTGGCATTATTATCAGTTTAAGGGGCGTAATGTATGAAATTAAATAATGTACCCAGTATTGTTTACCTCGGTTTTTTACGGGAGTAATTTAATGGGTTTTTAGGATGATATCGGAGGGAAAGTGTACGTGATTTAGTATGGAGTTTGCAATTATATGTGTATATTAGTGAAAAACAATATTTAAGGCATAATATCTCAAAGAAAAAGAGGTTATTATTCATGTGATTTTTTCGGTTTTATTTTCGATATTTTGTAATATGTTAATTTCTCGAATGTAATTGAAATGTGCGTAAGGTCTAAAGTACATGATTCTGATATAATTTATGTTGTTTAATACAAAAAGTCATAAGCTTGTAATAGAAACAAGAGCGATCTTGACTAATATCATAATTATAATTACACCCTAAATGGTAAATCGTAATATGTATTATTGGTGCATTGCACTTCCTAGATCTCATTCTCTTTCCTCTTTACCTTCCCTACCATTGATCTCCCCCACCCAGCGCTGTCTGTGGCACTATGAGCATACCCAACATGAAGACTTGCGTAACTTTCTCTTTGATTTTCCATGGGATGAGTACTGCTTTTGGACCTGTTACCTGGATCAGACAGGCCAAAAAGTGCTGAGACATTACCTCGGGATTGGAGGCATTCATTTCCTTCTATATGAAAACTTTCTTCCCATCTCATCCTTGGTCTGACCGTGCCTGGGCAATACTGATCAGGAATCGGGCACACCAGTCGTACTGCACCCCTCCTTCTGAATCAACTTGCTCTAATCTTAATACAGCTAGAACTAGAAGGAGAGTTGATGGCCTGAACTCTTCTCACAGTGGAACATATTTCTGGTCCTTAACCAAAAAGCTCTCCAGTAACTTCTGTAAGCCAAGCCTTCCCCCTCTCATTTGTTCTGACAGTTCTGTAGTTGCTATCTCACTGATAAAGCCACTCTGTTTGGCTCTTTATTTTAATCCCAGGTCTCCCATAAGTGATTCCAGTGCTCCTGACCCTCGTACATTAACCCTTTCTAACCCTATGCCCTTCCCGTTTCATTCTACATGCAAAGTCCTTAGGGTTCTTTGCTCTCTGAAGATGAATAAGGTATTCCTGCAAGGTTTCTTATGGATTTGTAGTTAAACTGGCTCCTGTGCATTGATATCTTTTTTGCCTCATGCTCTCAACCAGTATCTATCCCTCATTTTAGAAGCACCCTCTAGTTCAGCCAGCTCCCATGAAGGATAACCATTTCATTCCTTCCAACTATTGACTAGTTGCATTAACCTCTGCTATTGGTAAAGTATTCAAAACTTTGCCGAATTCTCATTTCCAGATACATCTTTCGTCTAATTCACTTAGTTCTAGTCACCAGTAGGACTGCCACAAATTAAGATCCTCAGGTGACCTTCTGTCTTATCTCACTCATGTATGGCCATCATATCTAAAGAACTATGGGAACTTCTTTGTCGTCCCCCTTAATATCTCTAAGACTTTTGACAGAGTATCACAGAAGTCTTTCTTAACCAAACGTACTGCTTTGGGCAATACTTCTCGCAGTTCTTAGATTTCTAGTCACCTTTCTGATTGCTATATATCTGTGGTTGTTGTCGGTGAACTAATGGTTCTTTCCCAGTTACCAGTGGTGTTCCTTATGGTTCTTTTCTTTCACCTGCTCTGTTCCCTCTCTTCATCAATGATCTCTCCAGTCCCCATCCTTCTCTCTTTTCCTTGCTTTGCCGACAATTATACCTTTCATGTTTCCTCTGAATTTTCTTCACTCTACTGCTCGATATCAGTCTTGTATCACTCTTTTTTCAACTTTCAACTCCGAATTAGAGAGTATTTTAATGGGGCACCCAAAATTTAGTAATAATTAATGCCTCCACGATTCAGTTTTTATGTCTCTTTATCTTCTTCTCCTCCTGATAGATTTATTGTCTTCGAAAATAACGAAATTTTTGCACTCAATTCTATTAACATATTAGTAATGCAGAGAGCCTTTAACTTGTCTTGGAGGAATCTCATAATACAAAGTGCTAAAGCTGCATGTCAGAAATTTAGAGGTCTGTTTATTTATTGATTTTACATTTCCTCATCTCATTTGCTAAAAATCTGTATAGGTCTCATCTATCTCTGTTTAAACTACTGCTCTCACATCTAGGGTACTTTTTCTTGCACTTAACTCCCTGTTAGGGTTGAGTCTAAGGCCATTAAACTCATCAACACTCCCACTCTTACTTTTAAACTCGTTTGTCATGCTCTTCTCCGGAACGTATCAATTCTTCCCCTTTTTAGTCTGTACTGCATCCATTGCTGCTCTTATGAGTTGACAAATTGCATCCCTTCCCCTCTGGTTAGGCCGTGTAACATATGGTACTTTGTAGAGCTTTATAGCTTGCAGATTTGGTTGGTGTAGTGACTCCTTCTTTCCTTCCACAACCAGACTGCCTTTTCAAATTCTCAGTACATTTCTTCTCTCAAAAAACAGATCTATCAGCATCTCATGACTTAAACCTACCATATTTCTAAGTTTTCGTTACTTTGACTATTCTTTCTGCCGTTTTTTTTATTGTTTATCTTTCTCTTATTTCTGTTTTGTTCTTAAGCTGCTATTTTTTCTTTATAAATGTTTTCTTGATGCCCTTCCTGTTGTTACACATAAAAAAATTGGATATTTGTAGTTCTCTTATGGCAGAGAACCACATAACTGATTGTCCCTCACTGTTTTCAACTTTTCATTAGAGCACGCTTCACGGAAGTCATTGTGGGCATAAAAGCCCCCCTAGCCAGTAAAAGATCCCCTTTGTAAGCCAGTAACAAACTTATGATTTTCCACTCTGCAGTAGTGCATTAGACTTGTAATTCTACAAAGTAATATTTTTGCAAAGTATTATTTAGTACCTGTTTAAAGTTTACAGTAAATAATAAAGCTAACCAGTGCCCCATAAGGTTATATCTACACAGAAGTTTTTGCCTGTTTAAATGAAATGCTAATGTGAGCATAGAGTTCTTTTGTAGTTGAAATTATTTTTTTATGAAGGTCATTCTGAAAAAAAAGTTAATCACACTTTGCAATTGTGATAATATTAATGGCATTGATTATTTTCAACTTAAAAATGCAACTATGATAATATTAATGGCATTGATTATTTTCAACGTAAAAAACACCCATATCAACTTAAAGAATTACTACAACAGTAACAAGAGACACCTTCATCCCAATCTTCCCGTGCTCGCACCTCTCTGTGAGTTATCTGTAACAGAAAAGTTGATTCAAGAAGAGAGGGACAGTCTCTTACCTCAGATTTCTCCCCTTAAGCAAGTAGCATGTAGAATTGTTTCTTCCAAATCCCAAATATTATTATTATTATTATTATTATTATTCCCAATCTCTCTATCATATTTTCCTCCCAAGGAGAATCAAGGCATACGGGGGGTTCTCGTAGCAACGTTCCTACCAAAATATTATTAGCTGGGTCTCTGAATGTGTTGGCCATGGAATATTTGAGAATAAAGGAGAGGTGATTGGTAGAATGTATATGAAAAGGAATATGGATGTATAAATTTGAAGTATAAGAGTGCAAGTGAGTATCCTGGTGATTGGTTATATATTCCTACTTGTCCACCCCCTTATTAGAGGGATTATGGCATTTGTGTAGATAATTATTATTATTATTATTATTATTATAAGACACTCCCCAACTTACGAACAAGTTAGGTTCCAGAAGTTTGTTCATAAGTAGAATTGTTCGTAAGTTCTATGTAGGTAATAAAAAGTACTATACAGTACATACATATGCAGTACTTTACAGTACTTAGGCTTAAGACCCTTAACTACTACATAAAACAAAGTGTACAGTATTAATGAATTTTAATACAGTAATAATAATTTAATAATACAGTACAGTACAGTAATATATTTCTTAAGTGCATGGTTAGACAATGGGTAGGTTTTTGTTCGTATCTATGAATGTTCGTAACTTGGTGGTTCATAAGTAGGGGAGCTTCTGTACTATTATTGTTAAAGGTATTGTTAATTATATTTTAGTTATTTTTGTCTCAGAATAATTTATCCAATTCTTATGTTTATGTAACATGCTGTTTATATATTGACATGCCCAACATAATTGTAATATTACTGTATTTCATCCTATACACAACAGATAACTTCTTACCCACTTGCTGTTCTCACAGATCTGACACATAAGATTATGTAACTCCTGTGAAGAAAAGCATCTGGGATGCAACAAACTGAACTGGGTTTATGAAGGTTTCTGTGAATAATGCATTGTAATAAAAGAATTGAAATATCATTTCTCTGAACAGTAAAATGCTAACTGTATACTAATAAAAGGACTTCTCTGTAATCTTAAACAGGGATAATAACATGATAATATCTTTACTATTGTATGAATGTAATTGGACATAGTTTAATTGATAGTTAGTAAATGCTTGTTAGTAATAATGTCTTATATGCATAGATAAAGATGAAGCTAAGTCATTCTGGAATTACAGCACTTTTTTTTTTTTCCATACACCTATTTTATTGATATTCATTTACTATATAAATAATTTTATAATGCCTGATGAGAATTTTTTTTTATGAATAATTTAAATGTATAAACAGAAGTTAAACAGCAAAGAGTTTATTTACTTCACCGAGTATATATAACCATGCATTAGATTGCTGAGCAATATATGCATCAGTAACTTGATTAAACTAATGTAATGTGTTTGATAGAGTTCAAAGTATGATTTACCTTGATTTAAAGCTACCTGCTTATTACATGGTGTTTCTGATGTAAGTGGCAGACTCCAATCAATATATAAAATATTTATGCTATCACATATTTCTTTGCAACTCACAGTTTAATATGAAATCCTATTTCACCTATGGATTTTAACCAGATCTTCCATATTGTTTGTCATTAGATTATTGTGTTCAAAGCTTCATTTTATATAGACATATTATAAAAAAAACCTAGACAGTGTATTGCTTTTCTCTCTTCTCTCTCATCCCTAACGTTAATTAAAAACTAGAGATCATTAGCTTTGTGTGTAAATATGGCAAAGTATATGGACACTATTATACAGTTTCATTTGTTAAAGTCAGTTATTTCTTTGGTTGAGTTTTTGGTTGAATTTTTTATTACCTCTATAATATCAGATTTAAGTCTCTTGATATATTACACTTAAATATTTAATTGATTTTCAGATTATTCCGCAGATCTACTGTATTATAATCACTTCATCATGAGCACTGATGCTGATGTGGTGCGAATGGCTCTTGGAAACCTTCTAAAACAGCATGCGCCTAATGCAGAAGTCAGGTTGAGTATCATAATTGTGTTTAAATCATCGTAATACGAAAATTTTTTTGTGGCTCTTGCATCATTGCTCACATTTAGCCTTTCTTTAATCATCACAGCTTTATTTTTGTTGAATGCAAGCCTAAGAAGGGTAAGGAGAATCTTAATACAGTATTCTCTTTTAGGTTTATTAATATACTGTACATCTAGTGGCTCATTCTTAGAAATGATGAGATTGAAGTGTCTTCTAGAGCAGACGATAGTGGATTTCTTAATAGCAGGTGATACAGGAGTCCTCTATAGCACATAAAACAGGAGTCTTCTATGGCAGATGATACAGGAGTGTTGCTCTGGTTTCAATGTAGGCGAAAAAAATAAACTCTCCTTAGAAAGGAATGTGAAGTTCAAGCTGACGAAACTCTCACTGTCCTTGTTTATTAATAATTGAGCATTTAAGGATAATTAGGCAGTTGAGAATGAATTACCTTGCGGGTTCGAATTACAAAGGAGTTGAAACAATAGCAATAAAATATACATCCTCTAATATCAAGTAAATTTGTAATCAAAACTTTTTAGCTTAAATTTATAATGTCATTACAGTCCATCCTACTTTGCAGTTCCCATTTTGTACATCATAGCCTTACCACAGTAATATGAAATCTCTCTCAGTTTTACTGTAAAATCTTCAGATTAGCAACATATGAAGTGAATTAATTCTGAATGTTTTTCTATTGTGTTATCGAGTATAACTTTGTCACATTTGAATCAGGATCTCTCATCTTTTAGGGTCAAGAGATACATTACAAAGTATGAAGGACGACTCTACTTGGAAAATTAAGTCACTGGTGTTTATTATATTAAAAATTAATTTACAATTAGTAAGAAAAGGTGCTCAGAGTTTTGTCTGAAACTGATTTTGCGTATAAAGATATCCTCTTCAATTTAAAAGCAAAACGTGAATCCAAGTTTAAGAAATTCTTACCGGTTGGGATGAAACATTTTTATCAAGCCAAATGCAAATTTTAGTTATTACTCATAGCCAAAGTATTTCTGTTTTAGGTACTCGTTCTCTTTTTTTACCCATGTTGTAATTGGTTCCCCTGTGGCCTGCCATTACCACTCTTGTGGGCATAGACTACACTTTTGTCATTTCCATATCCCCGAAGTGAAGCTTTAACTCTTGTGCTACAGAGCAAAACAGGTTAAAAGTCATGTTCTTTTGTATGGCAGACCTCTCTTTAACCCGCAAAGCCAAGAAAGTAGATAATAGTTCCAATGAGTATATGTGGACTTAGCAAATTTGATGATTTACTGGTTTTTGCTTGCAGCACATTTAAACACTTTCTTAATGAAGAACTATTATTCATACTCTGTGACACTTGTAAGTTATGTTTAGCTGATGTTTGCATGTGTTAAGGAATAAGGCTTAAGTTACAAAATAAACGGGATTGACAGAGTTGACAGTATACGTATTTAGATTTACACCACCAGTATGTATCTAACAAATAATATCTTTTTCAGAATAGAACTTGCACATAATTAAATTGAGGCCTAATATGCAGGTTTTGTATCATAATCTTAGATACTTCGTACAAATATTGAAATAATTAGTTGTTGTATTTTGATTGCTAATAATAATTCACTTTTTACTCGAACATACTCTGCTATTATAGTTTCGTCAGTAAGAAAATTGTATTAATTCCTACAGCATTGACGATATCGTCGTGAGCTATGTGAGTGGTGTCTTGGAGGAGGTTGCCATAGATGAGGAAGAAGTAGATTCAGCTGGGATGAAAGATGTCATTTCTGCCTACGTACCAGAATTTGATGCCATACCTGAAGATGCTGTGACAGCCTGGGTCATGGATATGGTACAGGGCATTAATGAGGAGAAGAAGAAGGGTAATAAACTTTATACTGTGTTTGGTAAACATTGTTAGTTGTACCATAATATTAAAGCACAGTCTTGGGGTCTTAATGAGCTGAATAAAAATAGTCATTTAGTTTAGTATCATATCAATATTTATCAGGATTATTTAAACCTTAAAACTGATACTGACAACCTTTTTGCAATAATGAGAGGAAAAAGAGTAATCAATGTTATATAAAACTATTTTATGCATTATGATTTGTACCATAATATGCATATCCTAATCCTTCGTGCATAAATAAGAGGAAAAACGGTAATAAATCTGACTTGAAGAAATTTTATGAGTTGCACAATACTATTAGCTCAACTTTTGTACATTAACAAAGTGGGTAAAAAATAGGTAATTCTATCGGTCTTCATTTTATGTAATTTCGATATAAACATTTTGACTTGTTTTATAATAATATCTCCTTTGTTATATGTATTATGTATGTTACATTGTTGAAATTGTCTTTATTTTTTTTGTGGATGACACTATCCCTCTGAGGATGGTGGGATGATTACTACTAAGACAAAACTACTGATGTGGCAAGACTTCACATACCTGTTTATTGTCACTGGTGGAAGGAATATCCTGCCACTCACTCATGTATCTCTTGCTCATTTTCTCATATGACACAGGAATAGTTTTCTCAATGAATTATAAATTTGGGTGTCATTTCTGATAAACTCTTAGTGAAGTATTATTTTGTGCATGATGATATACCTATCATGTGCATTTTTATTTACTGAGCTGATGGGTTTTAGCAAAATTAAGGATGTTGCATTTTTCTTTTACAAAGCTGTTTACGTCAGGAAGATACAGTAAGGAAATCTGTAGATTTCATAATAATATGTTTTCTGCAAATAAAAGAGAATATGGAAAATTATTTAGCCATCACATGTGCTGTTCTTAGAATTTTATATTGTTGAAGCACGCAGGACCAGGAATGTGGAAGTTAATAGTTTGCATTTTTTAAATCATTAGTATTGTATTGTTGGCTTATAGACTAAGAAACCCTTGTATATTTTTAGTTTTGTGGAATCTTGAAGTATAAATTCCCCGTTTTGTAATGATGAGCAATATGCTCATATTGAGGCAATATATATTTTAGATGTAATATTATATTTCATATGTTTTCTCTTTTGCCATCATGCTTCTTATTTAATTTGTTTAGGGCATTCCACGTTTATTTTGATATTTTGGTTCAATTCTTGCATATCGTTGCGAGTTTTGTATGGTATCATGTTTAAAAATAGATTGCCGTATGGT